>CAUYRH010060319.1:0-30082 GCA_963574655.1 Perodicticus potto
GCTGCAACCAAAAAATGGCTGGGTGTTGTGGTGGGCGCCTGTAGTCCCAGCTACTTGGGAGGTGGAGGCAAGAGACTTGCTTGAGCCCAGGAATTGGAGGTTGCTTTGAACTGTGATGCCGCGGCACTCTATCCAGGGTGATAGCTTGAGGCTCTGTCTCAAAAAAAAAAAAAATTTTTTTTTAATTTATCTGTAATCTGTATGTACCCAATCTTATTCTGATATAAAGATAGTAAATTATGCATTTTTACACTGATACCAATTTGATTGCTTTAAGGGACATGTTCTTGTTATTAACAAAAAGGAAAAAAAATAAGATCAATCAATAAGTCTTGAAAATGTATTTAAATTTTCCTGTCTTATATTGCATAACAAAACACAGGCATTGTTATAAGATTTTCATATTTTGATGTATTTTTAAAAAACATAGAACAACACACACATATAAAATATTATGTTTTTCCCAGAAACAAAGTACAAACTGAAACTATAGCCCTGATTTTCTTCATGTTCTTTTATACTTTCCAAATTACCCAATTTCTCTCAGTAATTTAAGGAAGTGCTGGCAACTGCCTCATAGGTGGTAAGAATTTGGAGGGGGAACAGATTTATCTTATAAATGTAAATTGTCAGGTGCTTTCCCCAGATGACCTTAAGGTTAGTTTTGCCTGCTGATAATAGTTGCACTTTCCATTCAACTACATTTAAAAGTCCATTTAGAAAACTTTAAAACTCTTTATTTCTGCCTGAGGATGCTGTCCTACTGACTGCCCCTTTGGAGATGCTGCAAAAAAAAATCTCCACTTCTTTTTAAGTAGAGGGAATGATTTACCCAGCAAAGCAATAAAGTGTGTTCAGAAGTAACTAAACTCAGCATGCCTTGTAGTTACTGCTTGGCTCTGTGATTTCAAACCTATAATTAGATACGTTGTTAGGTTTTGCCAAGCTTTAATGACCTCCATTCTGTTTGTGACAAATGCTGGAGAGCCCCCCCTGGGGGAATTATGTGGGAGAAAGGCTGCTGACTTGATGAGAACTTGTTTTATTTAGTCTTGAGATGCAATTTCCTCATTTTCAGATTGTTAAACATTCCAGCACTTCGGAATAATATATGTGCATCATGCGTGGATGTGCGTGGTGGGTAGCCCGAGGAGATCGTGTGTAGCAGCGTGGGGAGTCATGAAATCGAATCATAAATGAGCAAAGACGAGGTTGGAAGTTGTGGCTGGACTCTGCCCTTTGGGGAGTGATCGCCATCACTGTACTTCTGACTCTCCAGAGGTGGTTAATGAGAAGTTGGGATAAATTGTGTTATAACTATTCAATAAGCTGGCAAACACTTATTGAGTGACTAGTTCCTATGAAGTGTTGTGATGAGGACTATGAGAGACAAAATGACAGTTCATAATCTGCTTGGAAAGAGACAGACATACAAAAAACAGATATTGGTGAAATGGGATAAAGAGTGCTAGCGCGCCTAAGGGAAAGAGTTCCCTGACCTCTCCAGGCAGAATTGTCCAATTCCTATTACCATGCAGAGTGCACTGCAGTAATTATTAGTTTACACACTTGCCTCACTCACTCATAAGGTAAGCTTGTGGGAAACGGGAACTATTCTTATTCATGCTCCATTCGTTGTGCCTTACATGCTCTGACACAAGATGGAGGCTCAGAAAATGGGAGTGAATGTGTGATTTAATAAACAGTAGGGGCTCACCTTCATACTGGAGGAAAGGTCCTAATTGTTTTTGATAGAGAGAGTCAGAAAATGAAGCCTTCGCGGATGGCCTGGGGTGCATAAAGAAGACGTTATGCCCACTCTAGATGCAAGGACTGGATAATAGATCGGTGCAAGTGGAAGTCAGTTTCAGTTGCATGGAGTTTTTTAAAGGTGGCATAAAAGGTCTCTTATCCTCCTGAAAAGAGTATTTCCTCAATTAGCCTTTAACTCTTGCAGTAAAGCTCCCTTTGTTAAAATGGGAATGCCTTTGGAAAATTTCAGGCATCAACAGCTTATGAACAATCACTGTATCAGATAACATCCTTTCTGGACCGCTTATCCCCCACAAATAGTGGAAAGAGAATAGGGTTGACCCTGGATTCGGGGGAAGGAAGCATATTTGGGCAGACACCTCAGCACAACCAGAAGTAGCATCAGAATATCATCTAGTAGTAGCCTTCTAGGAAATGATAGGTTGCCTTTGGTATCATTGCTGATCCTGTGTTTCCCTGGGTCAATGGGAAAGTAACCTGGAAGTGACAGCAGTTGGCAGGATCTGTAGTTTTAAACCTAATTTGGATGAGAAGTGTTTGGGAAGTAAAGGGTCATCTGCTGCTCCCCAAAGTATAATCAGTCCCAAATGTACAACCAAGAGCAGAGATGCAAAGCACAGAAGTGAAATTCACTTTTAAATTTCTGAAAAAAGTCCATTTGTGCATGGAATTTTATTACCATTAATGCTTCTACTTAAGCTTGAAAAATTAGTTGAGTCTACTAGTCTAGGTCATGAGGTAAGTACTTGCTAGAGGAGAGGAGAGCTCACACAGACAGTGACACTGATGAAGGTGACAACACACAGAGCATGTGGCCAGAACTTTGAAGCCAGCAGAGTAGGGAGGGAAGGCAGGAATGAAAGAAGGGAAGAGTCGTGAGGACCGTTAACTCAGACCACAGCGTGACAATTCATGGAGTGCCCGCCTAATAATTTGGTACACCTTCAAAATGACACATGTACATTAGCTCTCCCTGATGTAAGATAATCCCTTCTGACTGAACTTACAAGCTATTGCTAACACATCAACAAATTCTGTTTAAATTATGTATACATGTATAATTTCACTGTACACCAAAATAACCCTTTTGCTTTTCTCATTTATAACTCTTAAGGAAGCCAGTCACAGCCCTTGTAAAAACACTGCAGAATGGAGAGCTCATTACAGGTTTCAGCAAATTTCTTCAAAATTTGCCTTGGTGACTTGATCATTGAAAAGCTAAGTGGATAGGAAATTGTCTTTTTTGAATAAGAAAAATGTAACTGTATCAGAGTTTGAAATGCAAAATAGATAGACAAATGTTTGTGATAGAACATTCTCCAGCTTTACCTCAAGGCTTGCTCTCCGGGCACATCTTTTCTGGTTTGTGCTTGTGTGTGGATTATGGCTTGTTGGTCATTCATTTCTGGTCTCCTTTTGAGTAGGCCCTGCACATCTGGTGATTCTTCTCAGTTCCAGTCATTCTCTAGTGTCGTCAGCTCATTTTAAAATGTTATTTTATCCTAACCTATTTGTTCTTTCCTTTGTAGTTTCGCTACTGTTCTTCTCTTTCAGTTTCTAAAAGTTCTTACATTAGGTCTTTTTGTGTTTAGACATATTAAATTTTAAGCTTGTGTTGGGTAAACCAAAGCTCATAAATATAAATGATTGTAAAAATTGCCACATCCTATTCTTCACTGGGTCACCATTCTCACGGCTTAGAAATGAACAGCTCTAGGTTTGCCCATGGGTGCTGGAAGCCTGAATGATTATGGCTGGAGTGACCATGGAAGCACAGCAGTGCACTTTCTATATGTAGTTATTTAATTTTTAATGGAGATGAGAATAAGCTAATTTAATACTAATGAAGATTTTATATTTTTTTTAATTTTAAAATTAAGGAATTGATTACAAATCCTTTTCAAAGCAGACAATTCCTGGGTAAATTATATTAAGCCAGATAAGATTTTGGCTAATACAACTTAGCACCTTTTTAAGGCAATCAGCCTTTTGTTATGTGTCACTTAGTAGCAGAATTAGGACTGCTGGCTTCACTGGTCTTGCAGTTAGTGGTCTAAACTTGGGTTTTACCATGCAATTTTCACAACAGCATTATAGAAATAGTTGGCAAAATGAGATAATGCTTGATTAGGAGTGCTTTTCCAAAACTTTAAGTAAAGGTCGGTGGACACAAGTTCCAATTTATATTTCACCACTTGGAAAACTGAATTAATTGACATTATTACTCCTCTCCATCAGTAGTTTTTTTTTTTTTTTTAAATGATATCACCTGCCTAAGTATTGCTTAAGTGAATCAGCTATTCTACCAAAAATATCAACTTTAATCAAGCACCCTTTGAAAATATTAGTCTCATCAAGCCACCCACCTCTACTTCTTCCACTTTTTCTTGACTCTGATTTATTATGGTAAAACTAAAAATCTTCAGCAATTTTAACATCTCTCGTAGGAATATTTCATGAAAATATTTTAAAATTTACCTATTCTTCCTTTCCAACAACCTTCCTTTCTAACTCCCAAATCAATAACTCCTCACTCTAAGTCCATTAACTCCTCAATCTAAATGTGAGTCCATTAATTGCAAATAAAAGTGAAAACTCATAGAAATGTAAAAATGCAAACCCTTTTTTCTTTAACCCAAAGAGGAGTTAGAAATTTCTGATTCTTATCTATTTTGAATTAAATTTAAGGAATAAACAACCCAGCTACCTCAGCAAGCGGTCATGTGCTAACAAGGAACTCATCATTTCCCGCTCCCTTGCTTTCCTAGATTAGGCCACCTAACCACTGGATTTTATGAATTAAAGAGAAAAAAAGGAAAAAGGAAAGAGAATTTAGACTAATCATAGATAAGGAAGCTACGAGGAGATCTGGTTAATATGCTTACTTTCGGACAACATGTAGAGAAATGTTGAGTTCCACTATGGAAATGATGAACTAGGAATGGGGATGGAGGTTGGAGGAGGTTGATGGGATCCTGCTCTTATGTTCCATTTGCCTAGAAAATATTTTGATTCCCTTGGCAAGAACTGAGTCCTATGCTAACACCTTCTTTACAAGTGGTGCTGTAATACAAATGTTGCAAATGACTTGAGGTCTATCAGACTTATTTGTTTGACTTTCACAGTCTTAAATAAAAATTAAACCAACATCTAAAGATCAGATGATTCATATAAAAACTTCTATTTCTGACTTTCATTTAAAAAATAGAAAATCAGATAAGACAATAAACTCCAATTGCCTAGAGCTGAGTCTCAGCTGTCCACTCTCCACTCTAGCCTAGTCTCATTATTCACAGAGCTTTCCTTGAAACTGACTTTCATTTGCCACTTCACATCATGCTCATGCTACTGTTTTCTTAGTAATGGCAAATTGTCATATCTCAAAAGTGAGAGAATGAAAGGCAGATTGAGAACTTTTCCCCCTGAGATAAATGAGAGACCATATTTGATTGTGGCAGGAAAAAATATATCCATTTGTTTAATAAGCAAACAAATTTGGTTCAGGTCAAGAAAAGACAACTTAAGGTACTCAGCTGTCCTATTAATTAATCTTACCCTCATGGCTCATGTAGGCATTGGAATTTTTAATCCCTGAATTATCCTATTCTCTACATCGATGGTTCTCAACAAATGGGCACAGAGGAATATCACAATTATCTATGTGGCTTTTTCAAACTGTGTATCCTTCCACGTGGATAATTCTGGGATGCCTGCCTCTCTGGAGGTCTTATCTGATTGCCAGAGGTATCTGGGAAATTCTGAAATAATTGTCTGGTGGAGAACTTCTCATCCATATTCTGGTCTTTAGATAAGATCTATTGAAAGGCATCCTGATGTCTTTGTTTTAAATTTTCTCCCCTCTTTCATTCCAAAGCATAATCTCTGACAACCCTGTCGTTCAGGCATCATGCCTGCCACCCACAATATACCTGAAGCTATGTATATAAATGGTGGGAAGCTGCCAGGAAACCTCCTCAGACTGTGAAATTCTCCTTTCAAAAAGTATGTGGGAGGCAGAGTTGGTTGAAAATTGCTTGATATCATTGAAACTATGGTCGGACAGCTAGCTATAGGTCAGGATATGTCTAAATAATTAGATTCCAAATTTGAGAACCTGGGGAGTTTATTGAAATGTCAATGTCCAAACCTGCACCGTTGTTTTTAATTAACAATTCTGGAGTGGATGCCAAGGGATTGAAAATGCAAATGGACAGTAGCCAAACCTACATAAAAATACAACTCCTGATCCACAACTTCTGCAGCAACCAGTCCAGGAAACCAAACCACAACCTCTGTAACAATCAGCCCCAAACAACCAGGATTTGATCAATAACCATCAGTTTCTCTAATTTATGCCCCATGTCCAACTAACAACCAACTGGAGAAAACCATACGTGCACCTTCAACCAATCACATGTGATGTTCCACTTCTAGACCACCTACAGCATCCCAATGCCAAAGCCTGAAATCAGAGCACACGTGAATCCTCCTTTTTTACTCACTATAAAACTTTTATACTCTTCTGCCTGCCTTTGTGTTTCTGCCAAATGCAAGTAGTGGTGGCTGACTTCCTTGCTATAGCAAGCTCTGAATAAATAGATTTTCTCGTTTCCATGTAGGTAGTCTTCATTTATTTTAGAAGTTTCTAGAAATTAGTAATTTTGGCAGGCTTTCTGGACAATTTTGTTACACACCAACATTTAAGAGCCCCTGCTCTAGACTGCTCTTATGTTTGCCAAATTTCTGAAGAATCACTTGTATGTGTGCATGTGTGTGGAGAGGAGTTACAGGTTCTCTGGGAAGTGGCCTAAGATTTTTTTCTTTAAATAAACCCTCTCCCCCAGGTGGTTCTTATTATTATCAAAGACATTTGGGAGATACTGGGCTATGCTGTTGTCCATAGGCTTGTGCCAGGTTGGCAGATTATAAAGCACTTGGAAAGCTTGCTACAAATAGAGATTTCCAGGTACTGATGTTGTATATCTGGGGCTCTCCTAGTGATTCCAAGGGGTAGTATGTTTTGGTAAGCAGTACTCTACCTATGTTATTTTCAAATACTAGTGTTCACCCACATCTCCCCGGAATCTTATAAAAAGGCAAATTCTGATTCAGTAAGCCTGGAGTGGGGCTGAGATTCTGCATTTCTAACAAGCTCTCATATAAAGCTTCTGTTGTTGGCCTGCTAACTGTACTTGGAGTAGTTAATGTGGGCTGCACAATAGGAAAACATTAGCAAACATCCACAAGGGTGAGACCCGAATTGCAGCCAAGACTGAGAATACTGGCTTGTCAGTACAGCTCAGCTGCATGACTGGAGCACTGCTCTTACCCGAGTGGCAGCAGCACAAGTGATCAGAACAAAGCTCTGGGGAAGTCAGCACTGACATGCATCTGATGTGTCACTCACTCCTCATCATGGATATGTGGTGCTTGTAATTTCCCGTGGGTGTGAAGATGCCTGGAAAGTTCACTAAAAGCACTCAGCAGGGCTTGCTCCATGGGATTCCTGTTGAACTGCCTTGTCTACATCCTGGGGGCCTTCCTGCTGAGAGGCAGGTGTCATGGTGACCTAGAATATCCAATGTGCCCAGCAGCTGAGAAACAGCGAGCTAGGAGAGGTTGGTCTTCAATTAATTAATTGAAGGGAATATTCACACAGTAAATTTGTTTTGACCTCAGAAATGAATGTGATTGGATCCATCCAACTTAAAAAAGAATTTAAAAAGGACTCAAAAAAACCTGGGTGGACAGATCTGTTTATTTTAGATCTTTTTTCCCTGGGTTTTCATGACTGATTACTAGGGTAAGGGAGATGATAGTGGTACTGTTGATGAGAAGGCAAATTTGGATTGGTAATAATCACAATTCACCCTCCACCAGATGGCTTCATCTACTGCCAGGCAGGCATTTGAAGAACCATTTCATGAAGACTATTGTGCTGAAGTGTTAATGTCTGAAAGCCTATGGATTTGAATGGACCAATGTGAAGGTGTTTAATAGATCTTTGGATGCTTGATGCATTTTTACTTAAAGGATAAAGAAGCTGGTACATAAGAAACTCTAAGAAAGCTTTTCCAGAAGCTTTTCCTACTTCATACCCAAGGATTATAAACACACATTTTTAAAAACCATTCATCCCAAATGCATTACATCATAATCAATTGCAAAGTTCTTATGACTGATAAGCACTCCAATCTGCTGTGCTCTGTAATTATTCAGATAAAAACATCCTCTGTATATTGGTTTTCAATGATGTGTTAGTGTATAAGCAGAAGTTACCTCTAAGGAATCTTCAGACATCTGAAGCCTGGGTTGTATTAAAGAAGACCATGGTGAGTTAGAAACGATTTGTAATTAATGTGATGTGCTGCCTAATTCTCATGCAGTTTCGAGGGTTAGCAGGGAGAAGACAGGAGAATCCCAGTATGGAAGAAAATAGTTATCATCCACTAACCAGTGCATGTCTAATTTGTGAGGAATAAGACAGCTCTCACATATTGATGAACAATAATTGGTCTAGAGAACATGATTCATTGGACATGAGTCATTTACATACTTATACATTTACAAAATATACCACTTACCTCTATTTTAACAATAAACTTGATTGAATTCAAAGGTCTTCTGAACAGAGAGATCTAAAAATAAAATGGGTAAAGATTGTCTGGAAGCTTTATATCAATGTTTAGCAGATGGTGGGTGATTCAGAAACTTTAAGAAGACCAACATGGTTATAAACTAATACTACTTTCTTTGCTTTTTCTTATTATTGTATTTTAATAACTAAGGAAATATATAATGAGAAAAAACCTAGCAAAGGGACTGCATGCAGAGATAAGAGACACCTGTTTAAAACAGTATGGAGAATTTCCGATGACTACCTCAACAGTGGCTATTAGACTAAGAACCACAATATGGAGCTACACACGTCCTGCCTTACCTCATCCCCAGGACCTCACTAGTGGTCACATCTTGCGGGGCCTGTCATCTCCCACACAGTGGGGACTTTATTCTGATCACTTTCTTCTGCCTCCCTCCCCTCCACCTGCCACACAACAGCATCTCTATTTCCATTCAGATTCAATGTTAAGAAAAGGATACAGGTAAGAGATATGGCCATGGCACATTGCCTTCTGGGATATGTTCTATGAAGGTTTGCATACCACACACAAAGAAGAAGAGCTGATGCACTTCCATCTTCAGAGAACGTGTGAGGCAGAAGGGAAAAAGAGAAGGCCCATCTGAGTCTAGCACAGCTCCTTCAGAGTATGTGTGGCCAGGGCCCAGAATCTGGGCCAAGAGCAGAACTCATCAAAATTGCCTCCTCCATGTCAGAGGAGGGCAGCTGCAGTACCTAGTGGCCGGAAGTAGAAAGAAGATACTACCTAAAATTCTGTGACTAGATCTCAAGATAACTCTTCCCTAACGCATCAGTTAACTAAAAAACAGTATATAAACAGTCTCTGAGGAATAGAATCACTCATGGAAAAGAATGATTTGAAGACTCAAAGAGCAAATCTTTGAAACAGAATTTAAAATAAAATAAATCAGAAACTACAAAAATACATAAAAATTAGATGTCATGCTCCTGAATGATCACTGAGTCAATGAAGAAATTAAGACATATATTAAAAAATTTTTTGAAGCAAATGAAAATGAAAACACAACATACCAAAGCATGTGGAATACAAGAAAAGCAGGGCTAGAAGGAATGTTGATAGCATTGATTGTCTACGGTAAAAAGTAAAAAGGTCACAAATAAATAATCTAACATTGCACCCCAAGGAACTAAAAAAAGAACAAACCAAATCCAAAGTTAGCAGAATAAAAGAAATAACAAAGATAAGAGCAGAACTACATGGAGACAAAAAAAAGTACAAAGGCTCAATCAAATAGAAAGTTGATTCTTTGAGAAGATATAACTGGTAAATTGCTAGCTTGCTTAACCAAGAGAAGAAGAGAGAAGGTCCAAATAAATAGATTCAGAAATGAAAAAGGAGACATCACAACTGATAACAGAAAAATCTGTAAAATCATCAAAGTATTACAAACAACCACACACTCACAAACTAGAAAACATAGAGGAAATGGATAAATCACTACCAAGATTGAACTAGGAAGAAATAGAATGGAGCTGGCCAGGCTTAGTGGCTCAGGCCTATAATCCTAGTACTCTGGGAGCCCAAGGCAGGTGGATCACTTGAGCTCAGGAGTTTGTAACCAGCCTGAACCAAAGCATGACCTAGTCTCTAAAAATAGCTGGGTATTGTGGTGGGCACCTATAGTCTCAGCTACTTGGGAAACTGAGGCAAGCAGAGCACTTGAGTCTAAGACTTTGAGGTTGCTGTGAGCTACCACCATGGCACTCTACTGAGAGCAACAAAGTGAGAGACTGTATCTCAAAACAAAAGAAAGAAAAGAAAACAAAACTCCTGAGCAGACCTATAACAAGTAGGGAGATTGAATCAGTAATAAAAAAAAAAAAACCAACAACAACAAGAAAAACCTAGGACCAAATGGATTCATAGCTGAATTCTACCAAACATGCAAAGAACTAAGACAAATTCTCTTGAAACTGTTCCAAAAAATCAAGGAGGAGGGCATTCTCCCCAACTTCTTCTATGAATCCATTTGGTCCTAGGTTTTTCTTGTTGTTTTTGAAAGATTTTTTTATTACTGATTCAATTTCCCTACTTGTTATAGGTCTTCTCAGGAGTTTTGTTTTCTTTTCTTTCTTTTGTTTTGAGATAGAGTCTCTCACTTTGTTGCTCTCAGTAGAGTGCCATGGTGGCAGCTCATCCTGATATACCAAAACCAAACAAGGACGCAACAGACCAATTTCTATAGTGAACATAGATACAAAAATCCTTAACAAAATACCACCAAATCCAATCCAGCAACACAGATCAAAAAGATAATACACCATGATCAAATAAAGCAGCAGAGTACTAGTATAAAGGTAGAGGCATTGAGTAACAGAACAGAATGCTGGAATGTAGTGCAACATTTCCTTAATCCTCCTTAATAGAGCTATGTACTTATAGCCAACAGATCTTTGACAAAATTGACAAGAAAATACACTGGACAAAGGGCATCCTTTTCCCTCAATAAATAATGCTGGAAACATTGGATTGCCATATATAGAAGAATGAAACTGAAAATTTCTCTCTCTCTCTCTCTCCATATACAACAATCAATTCAAGATGAATTAGACTTGAATGTAAAACCTGAAACTATAAAAATATTAGGAGAAAAGCTGAGGAAAGCTCTTCTGGACATTGATCTAGGCAAATAATTTGCAACTGAAACCTCAAAAGCACAGGCAACTAAACCAAAAATAAACAAATGGGACTTAAACTATAAAATTTCTGCACAGTAAAAGAAATAGTCAACAAAGTGAACAGACAACCTGCAGCATGGGAGAAAATATTGCAAATTATATATAAATCTGATAGGCAACTAACATATATAGAATTTCCAAAAGACTCAAACAACTCAAAAAAAAAAAAAAACCAACAGAAAATTAACCCTATTAAAAAGTGGGTTGAGGACATGAGTAGAGACATTTAAAAAAAAATTAGCCTAGGAGAAAATTTTATGAGGAAGACCCCTGGGCAATTGAAGCAACACCAAAAATACATTACTGGGACCTGATCAAACTAAAAAGCTTCTGCACAGCCAAGAACACAGTAAGTAAAGCAAACAGACAACCTTCAGAATGGGAAAAGATTTTTGCAGGTTATACTTCCAACAAAGGTCTGATAACTAGAATCTACAGAGAACTCAAACTAATCAATAAGAAAAGAATAAATAACCTTATTTCTATGTGGGCAAGAGACTTGAACAGAAACTTCTCTGGTGAAGATAGGCACATGGCCTATCACGTGAAAAAATGCTCATCATTCTTAACCATCAGAGAAATGCAAACCAAAACTACTTTGAGATATCATCTAACTGAGATATCAACTAACTCCAGTAAAATTAACCCACATCACAAAATCCCAAACTACAGATGTTGGCGAGGATGCGGAGAGAAGGGGACACTTCTACACTGTTAGTGGGAATGCAAGCTAATATGACCTTTTTGGAAAGAAGTTGAAAGAACACTCAAGGAACTAAAAGTAGACCTAAGGTTCATTCCTGCAATTCTTTTACTAGGTATATACCTAGATGATCAAAAATTATTTTAAAGCAAAGACATTTGCACTAGCATGTTTATTGCAGCCCAATTCATAATAGCCAAGACATGGAATCAGCCCAAGGGCCCACTGACCAAATGAATGGATTAACAAACTGTGGTATATGTACACCATGGAATACTATGCAGCCATTAAAAAAGGAGACTTCACATCTTTATGTTTACCTGGATGGAGCTGGAACATATTCTTCTTAGTAAAGTATCTTAAGAATGGAAAAAAAAGGGGCTGTGCCTGTGTCAAAAAGGGGTGGTGACTGTGCCTCAAAAGAGTAGGGCACCAGCCCCATATGCCAGAAGTGGAGGGTTCAAACCCAGCCCTGGCCAAAAAAAAAACTGCAAAAAAAAAAAAAATGAATGGAAAAAGAAGTATCCAATATACTCAATACTACTATGAAGTCAATATATAACCACCTACACACTTATATGAATGGCAAAACATAACTATAGTCCAGAAAGTAGAAGGGAAGAGGAGAGAGAGGGGAGAAAAGAGGGATATGGTAGGAGGGAAGGCATTTGGGGGGACCTGACCTAATGTGCATGATGCAATGGTACATTTCAAAACTATTAAGAAATGATTATAATTGTGATGGATGTGTTACTTATTTCAATGTAAGCATTTTACATTATATATTGAAGTGGTATCCTAAACCCCATAAATGCATCAATGTACCAAGTGTTGATTTAATACAAAACAATTTTAAAAAAGAAAAAGAAAATTAACCCTATTAAAAAGTGGGTTGAAGACATGTGTAGAGAAAACAACAACCAAAAAGCCAAATGGCCAACAAGCATATAGAAAAACATCCAACATTACTAATTTTCAGAGAAATGCAAATTAAATTTACAATGAGATATACACCAGACAGAATGACTTTTATTCAAAAGACAAGAAATAACAGATATTGGCAAGGATATAGAGAAAAGGAAAATCTTATTTGCTCTTTTTTAAAATTTCTGATTAATATGAGGGTACATACAATTAGGTTACATTGCTTGCCTTTGTAAGTTAAAAGTTTAAATTCTAGTTGTGTCCTTCACATGAAAAGGAAACTTTTATACCTTGTTGGTAGACATGTAAATTAGTGTAATCTCTATAGAAAACATTACAGAGATTTCTTAAAGAAGTAAAAATAGAATCACCCTATGATCCATAAATCTCAATACTGAATATATAACCAAATGAAAAGAAATTAATATATAAAAAGAAACCTGCACTCATGTTTACTGTGGCAGTACTCACAACAGCAATGATATGGACTCACCCTAAGTGTCCATCAACAGAGTATTGGATGGAAAAAATGTGATATACACATTGGACTACACAATGAAATACTGTGTGATATACACATTGTGAATACACGATGGAATACACCTTATTCAGCTACAGAAAGGAATGAAATTATGTCTTTTGTCGCAAGGGGGACATTATCTAGAGGCCATTATCTTAAGTAAAACAACTCACATAGAAAGACAAATACAGTATGTTCTCACTTATAAGTAGGAGCTAAATACTGGTGCACATAAAAGCAGAGTGGGAATGATGGGCAGTGGAGACTCGGAGGGGTGGGAGCTCTGAAGGGGCTGGATGACAGGAAGTTGCTTGGTGAGTGGAATGTGCATTGCTCCAGTGATGAATGCACTAAAGGCCCTGACTTCATCACAATGCAGTATATCAATGTAGCAAAATTGCACTTGTACCCCATGAATATATACAAATAAAAGATGAATGAGAAAAACCACATCTGTTTGAATCCTCAATGACAAACCAGAAGCTTCCAGGGGTTGGAAGTTAAAGGCTACATCTCTCGATATCATGTCAACTTGAACACTCTGTGGGAACACAGAGGCTCTTCATGGCTCCTATGAATCAGATCTGTCTACCTGGTGGGTGGGAGCATCAAGGTGAAGGGCAGGCAACTGTGGCAGGCAGAGCCATCAGGGAAATGAGCAGGTGCAGCGGTGGGAAGCCAGAGAAGATGGAAGCAGAAAAAAGGCGGCAGAAGAATTTCCACAGGAAGCAATTGCCTTTCTTATTGCCTAACACTTGTCATACTTTTGACGCATTTTTATCAGCCTTGGATGGCATAGAATATTAAACTTCCTGAATTTATTTGTGTACAGTTTCATATGAGGGGATCCTTGAGCTACTACACTGGAATGTAGTGCAGCATTTCCTTAATCCTCCTTGTCTTTTGTCCAAGCATGGGTTTCAGAGCAAAGTAACACACATACTCATTTCTGGTGTTGAGGTTGAGATAGTATCATTACATATTTATATATATTAAGCATTGTTCTAGGCTTTTAAAATAAAAGTATACATGTAATTCTCATAACAACTCCCAAGGTAGGTATGATAATCCCTGCTTTGTGGATTGGGCAACTGGCTCCCGGAAGGTCATATAACTTGTTCAAGGTCACATGGAGAAGCCAGGATTTGGACTCCAGTCCATTCTAATGTCTTATGTACCATACTCTTACCCTCAAAACAACACACTCCTGGGAGTCACTAGTTTTTGCCACAACTTCCCTACCTTATGGCTAAATTGGACTTTTAGGTAGTCTCCAGTTATTTTTCTTAATAGTCCCCCTATGTATTGTTCTTGTTGGTCAGTTTGTAGTGTCTAGTTGAACCTGAACTCTGAAATTCACTCTTTCATTGGCACACACACTCTTGGCTGAAGATTGTCAGCCCGTTACCAGCCAATTATCATCACCCTATTAGCAAATCAGGCAAAAAGAGGAAGAAACTTAGAAAGTATTAAGGAAAAAAATAATTTGCCCCTACTTTTTAGTCTCAGCCACAAAAGAAACTTAAAAAAAAAAAAAAATTCCAAAAAGTAGCATTACTCACTTTAATAAGTCACCTCCATCACCAGATGTTATTTCAAATGATTTTCTAAGAAAATCAAATTCACCTTCAAAGGGCAAAAAATTGGCATAATTTAGATATTCAAAAGAATGTAATGTAGGTTCTGAAAGCAATTCAAAGTTATATAGTCCCAAAACAAGTCTGAGCAACGATGGCAAAGTTGGAATAATTGCAAAGACACTTAAAGTGACCACTTTAAAATGTAGCATTCTTTTGAACACAAATATTCTGGCATGTTTATTAAAAACTTAGAGTCATTTTTTCATTCTTTCATCACCTTAAATCTATTAGTATATTGCCAATAAATGTTGTTTCATGGCTAAATTAGGATTGACTTGTGTTACAATAAAAAATCACTGATTAATACAAAAATAGGAATCTGAAGTGAAGTGTTCAAATAACATATCTTAAAATATGACCTTCAATATAGAAGTTGGCTAGCTCAAGGTTTGGAAGCATGGATTGTAGTCCATTCTATTCTGCTTCAGATATATTTTATTCACTAAAAAAAAAAAATTTACTTGTTAACTATTTATTGGAATTCAGATCTTATGCCTCACATAGAACTTAAATTTCAGATTCTTAAAGGATCTTGGTTACATTTTGTGGCTTTTTGTAGTAGTGTTAAAATATCTTTAATAACTTGAGTTTATCGATACTGGGTGTACAGTTGTACTCTGAGGCCTTGATGGACCCTACACTTACCCCTTAAGTTTTTGATTGCTGTGGCCTACAGGAGCTCCTAGAGAAGGGCAGGGGGGCAGTGGGCATGGGTGGAGGCTAGTGAGCCAGGACAGGAAAGAAATTTAAGGCTGGAGCTCTTTCAGTATTATAAAAACAGTTTTGGTCCTACAGGTGAGTTGGTTAAGCATCCCTTCTGGCCTGCAGGAAGATCCATCAGAGAGAAAAAAGCTCTTGTCCAAGTTGGCCAATTTGATAGACGTAGAAAGAGAGCAGAACCCGGCTGACCTTCCTCGCAGGACTAGTACTCCAGGACCTGGAAGGGTAAGAGTTCAATTCTGTGTGAGTTAAAGCGAGGCAATGATGGAAACTGTGTGTCCTCAAAAGGGAGCATAGCCTGCTTCCACCACATAAGGCTCCCACTGTGCCTTTTCTTGTTGATACTTTATGTAAGGCTAGGATCAGGCAACTCTATAGAAATGAGAGACCTCGGCTCCCAGGTCCCCCAAATGTTTCCTAGTGTGTATGTTATGCCTGTCCGAGGTGATAATTTCCCCTCCTGTTAAATAGTCCCCACTGGACTCCGTGCTGGGGTGAGGAGCAGGTTGGCTCTGCTTTTCCATCAGCACAGCTGCTTTATTCTGTGCCATGGCAGTGCCAGGCTGAAGATACACAGAGCCCCCAGGCCTTTTGCCAAGAGATTGAAACTGCAAGGGGAGTGGAGTTTAGTCTAGAATTAAGGACTATGATTTAAAAAAGATTATTGCTTTGGTTACTAGGTATAAATTTTCCCAGGAATTGAATAGACTGGCGGCTTGGTAGGGTTTTAAGGAAGTTAAATTCACAAAGAAAGGACAGCTTAAGAGGGGAAAAATAGCCCATAATATTCAACTCCTAAAAAATTCCCAGGCTCCAAAATCATGTCAACAGGAAGGAGACTGCTAAGGCAGCTTCCCGGATGTCGGAGGAATCATCCCTACATGCTCCTCAGTCCTGTCCTCGAGGTCGAGCATGCAGGAAATTCCCCAGCAGCAGGCAGGGAAGCCAGACCTGTCACCCAAGCACAGATGCAGAGGCCCGGCTAGAAGAAAGCACTGCAGGCGTCCACTTTCCCCCCTTACAGACGGGAGTTCCTGATGTGGGTTTCTTGTTTTTCCCCACAGTCTGTTACTCATTGCGTTGGGGATGGTTACGTTTATCAGTTAGCCGTATACTGGCAGACTACAAGAAGCTTTGTTCAGACATGCCCATCTCCCCGGGATCCCGATCTTGAGCTATTATAGACAAACTATAACTAACAGGATGTGCTTTTGAGTGTTCTCCCTTGCAGGGGTGGTGGGGAATGCATATAAAGTTGCACATGAGATACTTGCATTACACTGTGAAATGAGAATTATGAGTATAAGGACAGAGGTAGTCAGTATGTTAGAGACTATGGCAGTTGCTCTTCATTACCTAGGAAACAATGCTTCTCCATCTAGTACGAGCTTCTGCTCTCACCAGGCCTGGACAGTCATGAGCCCTCATTGCCCTGTGAAGAGGTTTGCCTTGGCACAGGCAAGAGACCCAAGCAGGCATTGGGAACAATAAGCTTTCTCTGCTGATGGGGACTTGGAGGTCAGAGCCAGTGACCATGGCTCCCACCCCATGAAGAAAATATGAGAACTGGATAATGACAGCTAGTAATGTTGACCCCCCAGTTTCAGATGGAGGGGGTCAGGCCTTGTGTTCCTTGTTCCATAAGTTTTCTAAAATTTTTGTGAGCTATATCTGTAACTTCCCTTGTATATGTATATGTACACATACATGCATTTATTCTGTATATATTTATATAATACATAATTTAATTCTATGTATAATTCATGTATATGAATATATAATGACAATTGGCCTTTGAATAACTTGGGGGTTAAAGCCATTGATCCCCTGAACAGTCAAGAATCTGCATATAACTTTTGAATCCCCCCAAAGTTAATTATTAACAACCTACTGTTGACTGGAAGCCTTACAAATAATATGAATAGTTGCTTAATATGTATTTTTCATGGGATAGGTATTGTAAACTGTATTCTTATCACAATGTAAGCTAGGCAAAACAAAATGTTATCAAGAAAATCATAAGGAAGAGAAAGTATATTTACTATTCACTAAGTGGCAGTAGAGCATTCTGAAGGTCTTCACCCTCATCATCTTCACATTGAGTAGGCTGTGCAGGAGGAGGAAGAGCTGGGGTTTGTCTTATTGTTTCAGGGTGGCAGAGGTAGAAGCCAATCTGTGTGTAATTGGACCTGTGAAGTTCAAACCCATGTTGGTCAGGAATCAACTATGTGCATATATTATACCCATAATTTGTATATGTAGGTGTATATATAGTGAAATAATTTCTCCTCATCTGAGGTTTCGATTTCCATTTTTTTCAGTTACCTACAGTTAGCTAAAGTCTGAAAATATTACATGGAAAATTCCAGAAATAAATGACTCCTAAGTTTTAAATTGTACACTATTCTGAGCAGCATAAGGAAACCTCTCACCACTCTGCTCCATCTGGCATGGGACATGACCATTCTTTGCCCAGTATATCTGTGTGCAGAGCTGCCCACCTGTTAGTCATTTAGCAGCCATCTCAGTTATCAGATCGAAAAAATATGGCATATATATAATATATATAGGATTTGGTACTACCCATGGTTTCAGGCATCCACTGGGGGTCTTGAAATGCATCCCCTGCGATATGGGGAAACTATCACATAGAAGTTTAGTTTTCTTCACTTGTAACCAAAAAAGTATCATGTAATATAACTAGAATTCTATAGCTACTGTAGAGTGATCAAATGATCTAAAAATGCATTCGCCATATAATATGTATTATTTAACCAATATTCCATTACATTTAAAGAGATTATGCACAGGATGTCATGAGAGAGTGAAAGCCCCTGTAATGCACAGGATGCTGTGTAAAAATTAGGAAAATCTTTAAAACTTATTTAGTAATACATTCAAAGCACTTTCACAGCTCACTTAATTTGCATCAAAAAAGGAATGTAATAAAAAATAAGCTGGAGATGATAATAGCAATAATATTAAGCACCTATGAAGTGCCAGGTTTTAGGAGGCATTATTTATAATACAACGATGACTCTGCAATGTAAGGATCTGTGTCTCAGTTAATGAGTAGGGAAGCTGAGATCCAGGGGAGTTCAATAACTTTACCAAGTTCTCAGTCACCTGATGGCAAGGCCAGTCTGAAGTCCATGTTTGATGTTTCCAGAATGTGTGCGCTTTAGCCCAGACCACACCTATTTCCTCTACATACCGAGATTCCATTTTACAAAATAAGCGAAATAGCTGATGTAACGGACCTAGCATTTTTAGAAACAGAGAGATGTGAGGAGAGAAAGGGCCTGCAGTGGAATGCAGGGTGGTGGGAAAGATTGCACATTGCTCCAGAGAAGGTCGATCTGTGCAGTGGTGCAGCTTTTCAGTTCACCAAGCCCTTCTGTGTTGTCTCAGTGCAAAGGTGTCTGAGCAAAGAGGCTTTTCTCTAGAGATCAAGAAAAAGCAAACCTAAAAAGCAAACACAACAAGGACTGCTCAGGGCTCTAGGCACTGTAGCTTCCAGGGGTACGGAGGCAAGACGGCTCGGCACAGCCACCCAGGGCCTCTTGTCACTAGTGGGAGTGCTGCATTGATTGGTGCTATTGATGTTCCAGAGCCTAGAAGACCACCGGCAGCCTTGGGACTGCTATTGATATTTTGCTGGGGATGTTAGGGCTGCAGAGTGAGGAAGAGAAGGCTGTGGGGAGGCCAATGGAGGAGGGCAGCTTTCGATCCACAGTGTCTCAGCATCACTGCACTTGCCAACCAGAAATGCAAATGCCTTAGGCTTTGGCAAGCTAAACATTTTTCTTCACTGTTTTCTTAACTCGCACTGGCTCCACTCTCTGTTCCTGCTCAAAGTGAATCTGAGAAATAATATATTCATGTATTTACCACCAGCTCCCACCCCAAGGTCTCTAACACGAAGGGGCCTCTCCCTTTCCTCGGGATTATATCCAGGGTGTTATTAAGGCTCTTGGTATTTCTGCTAAATCTTGCTTTTACAAAAAAGATGTACTTGGGCTAATTATTTTTGCCTAATGAAAAGTATCTGCTCAAACTAGGCTCATTTCCCCAAAGGGTTCTGTCCTTTCTAGGAAATAAAGGAAAATCTTGACAGTGTTTTCTTTTCAGAGATGGGAGGCATATTTATTTCGCAGTTTGCACAAAGGGATCTTTTGTAACATTCTTGCTGGAAGACACATCTCTAGCTCCAACCCTGTTATTAGCCATACCCTTTGTAGAATTTGTAACACATAACTTAGAAAGGAATGAAAACACTAATTCCATAAGCTGAACCCATAAAACATGACCAGGTCAGAAATAAAAAGCAATGTGACATGACAGGCTCCTAACAAGTTCGGGGGGAATATCTAGTAAGCCAGAGGAAGTCACCCTTGGTCAAACACAACCAGCCACCTCCTGTCCCTTTGCATCCTCTGGGTGCCCAGGCTGAGGCCCAGAAAGTAGTGGCTTTGATGAATATTAGTGAATTCATTCAGTTAAAGACTCCGGTGGCTCAGTTCCAGTCCAAAAGAGCATTTGGACAGCAGTTCTTCTACGACTCTGTCAAACTTTGCAATAAGAACCCAAGAAATAAACTTAAATACACAACACCAAAAAAAAAAAAAAAAAAATCACAGTAACAGGCAGACTAATGCCAGAATATTATAGGAATTTTTACATATTACTTGGCTAATTACACTAAATTAATTTTAAAAAGAAAACCAGAAGGCTTTAATTCACTGTACAAAGTAAGTGACGAGACCTCTGTGTGCTGTGCCCCCTGTCTGCCTCTGGCCTCAGAACCAGGGTCTGTAACCCATGGGTGTGAATTCTGAGACAACCTGAGTGCTCTTACCTGCCTTTCCTTCCCATCTTTTATTCCCCCAGCATTCTACTAAATAGTCAGCAACTAGTAGAAAGTAATTAAGAAATAGGGGGTGGGATTCAGTGGGCTCAGAGAATTCTGGACGGTACAGCCCCATTTGTAAAGAACCTTGTAATCCTCTGTTCTGTTCTTGAGATAGTCCATGGGTCTAGAGTGGCAGGACTCCAGGGAGTGTAGTTTGAAGAAGGCACCACGTTGGTCCATACTTCTTAATGAAATTTTAAAATGTATTCATATGGGGGCTGTGTATGCATTTTCTTTTGTGCATATGTTATATTTCTCAGGTTTAAGTAGTAGAAATCAACCTATCTTAATACAATGAAGTAAGTAGCTTTCATCTTATATATGCCCTGGGATATTTTATATATAATGAGAATTGCCTGGTCCTTAAAGGATAAAAAGGATAAGATAAAACACTACAATTATTTGGCTCAGAATATTTTTTTGATATGATTCTCACACTTCAAATGTTTCTTCTATCATTACTCTCAATGCAATTCAAGGTTCTTCTATTTCTTAGCCAATTATCATCATTTATATTTTAAATATTCCAGCTCATCAAGATTTTGAAATTTATTAGCATAGAATTGATATGCAATATATCCTGCCTTGCTTAATTGTCTGGAAATGGTTCTTTGATTAATATTTACCTTTAGTCCTTCAATGAATACCCACTTGTTCTAAGTTAGTGTATCGAATCCCAAGATCTCATCTCCAAAGATATCTGATGTCTCAAAATCTATTGGGCATAAATCTACAGGCAGGTTACTATTACTTTAAGTTCAACAGGCAGCCAGAAAATTCCTTTCTTTTTGCTGTAAGCTAATTCTCTATGGGTTTCCTTCTTCTCATCACTTCTGAGGATTGGTTATTCTGACACTGCTTAGCCTGGACATTCATGTGTGAAGTGGCCTGTCATTTCACAATCCGGCAGCCCCACTTGATAGAGTGTAAGTTCTGAAGGAACTGGTCGAGAGGTGGTAGAGGCTGTGCCCTGTCATGGATGCAAACTCTCACCCACAGTTACCTCTGCTTGCCTCCTCCTCATGCTCTGGATCAGGTTCCTCTCCTTTGTGGGGGCTTAGAACTCAATATGGGATGTTTGCCATATTGAGAATCAACTGGAGAATCAATGTAGGAAGGCCAAAGTGTGGGTCTACACAGAGGGCTGCAAATGGGAAACAGCAGGGGGGGGGGTCCAATATGGACAGGAAGGAAAAAGGAGCAATTTGGGCCAAGCAAGAGGTATTTCTGGGGAGACTGCTCTGAACAAGGCACTCTCCCTGGAGGGTGCATGCTTTGAAAGTATGCCAGGCCGAAGTCAGAACAGAAATCATCGGCTCCACCCCAACTCCCAACCAGCACTTTCAGCAAAAATAAAGGTTCCAGCAAAAAAGATAGCAAACCTTCTAATATAAAGAATCTTAACAGCTTCCTTCAGTGCCCAGCTCTTGCCATTTAAATGGAGGAACTATCTTGCCAGCCACTCCTCAGCTCCTTTGCTGCTTCTCCCTCATCTCCCCAGCTCCCAAATACCCACGTATCTCAGGCCCCGTGCCTCAGATCTCTCCTCCACCACATGTCTTCACTCAGTCCTATGGCTTTAAGGCCATTTGTATACATCGAAGACTCCCAGTTTTTCTTCTTAGCCCCCATCCTTTCCTCTGAGCTCAGCTTTTTTATACCCAATGACCTACCTGACATCTTTATTTTGTTATCTAATAGATATCTCAAAATTAATATGCTTCAAAGTGAACTCTTCATCTCCTTGCCCAAATCTGTCTTTCCTCTACTTTACTCCACATCAGGAAATGAGAACCCCATTTTAAAAACTGTTCCAGATAAAAAACAATTGGCATTGTCTCTCACTGTGCCCTTTGTCTCACCCATGTATCCAATCCATTGGTAAATCCAGTTGACTCTTCCTCCGAAATATACTCAGCATAAGTATACTCACTTCTCATCTCTTCCATTCTCTCCCTTCTGGATTGCTGTGGGAATGTCTTACCTGGTCTCCCTGCTTCTATCCTTGCCTCCCTCCCTATTGATTTTCCATGTATCAGCTAAAGGAATGAACTTAAAAACAGCTGAACCAAGTCATTTCTCTGCCCTAAACCCACCAGTGGCTTCCCATCTCACTGGGGACAAAATCCAAGGTCGCCGACAAGCCCTGAGGTCCAGCCTCTGGCTGTGTCTGTGGATCCCTCCCTCTCTCCACTGCACCTTCGCTCTCCATCTCCCACCCCTCATCCCTCAACACCCAGCCGGGCTCCTCTCTCAGACGTGGGTATGTGCTTTTCCACTTACTTGGGAAGTTCTTTCACCAGCTCTCCCATGGCCAACTTTTTTATTCCTTCAGACACATTCTTCACCTTCTCTTGAAGCTTCCTTGAGTGGAAGGAATGTCATTCTTTCCCTGGCATCTCATTCTGTCTCCCTGCCTGCCTTATTTTTCTGCACAGCACTTATCACTATCGAATAGGTTAGGTTTTCATTTGTAAAGATGTCATCTCCCTTCTGCTAAAATGTAGTCTTCACAAGAGACTTTATTGTGTTCACTGCTGTATTGTTAGCAATAAACCCATGAGAGGGTTCTAGCAAATGTTTGTTGAATAAGAGAGTGGGGGCTATAACCAGCCCTGTGGGCTGGCCCTCTTGCTTCAGTAAAGGGGATGGGCTCCTGGGCCTATACTGGGTGTCTGGGGCACGTGGCCACATGGGTCACTGCTCCAACTCTCTTCCATTATACGTTCCTACCCTAAGCCACCAGTTCCAGGGATCTCTCACTGACAGAGGCTTTGATGATCATGAAGAAATGCCAAAATACAGAGCTGGATGGATTTTGTAGACACTCATTCCAGGATTTGACAGTTTATTTTTCTTTATTTCCCTGTGACTGAACTTAATCTGGCTGTTCAAGACATGTTGTCACTAAGAGTAGAAAACTTTATCTTGATAATTCGAAGTAGTTGAGATACTTTAGTTTTACATCAATTCAAGATTTTATCCCTCCTTTTATGGCTGTTCTTTTCTTGGGGGGCAAGGCTGGGGTGGGGAGTTGTCATGCTGCCCCTGGGAGGGGGTAACCTCTGCTCTGCCTGCCTTCTCCACTAGCCAGCCAGTGCCCATTTCTGCACATGGCCTCTCTTGACCACGCTCCTCTTGTGGCCGCCAACCACAAGTGCCACACGTGCTGTACCTTCCCTCTCAGAACACAGACTCCTTTGGGACACAGGGGCTCAGGAGCTCGTGGCCGGGAATTCAGGTTATATCAATTTTTCATGAGACTTGCACCTTGCATAACTTGAGGGAAGGAGGTATCTTTTAAGAAAAAAAAAACATAAATAATTTGAAACAAAAGTGAATTTTTTCATAGAATGAGCAAACAAATCACAAAAAAATTGCACTTTTCAAAAAGCTGACATACAGCAAACATCACAAAATCTAAAAAATTACTCTAATTAATTTGCTGTCTTAGATAGCTTGGTAATTCTTTTATCCTATATTTTTGTCATATTCTTCATTTGTCTCTTATCTTCTTTTTAATGGAATAGAAAGAGAATAAGTCTTTCCTGTAGCATGAATGCTAAAACATGTGCATTCACATATATACACATTCTCTGTTGATAGTTTTAATACAGACTTCTGCCTTACCAACAGAGAAACTCTGATTAAATTCAATTTTACATTATTCCAATTTAAAAAAACAAAACCAGAAAGTTGAATATGTTCTTAATAAGAGGGAACTTCCATATTGATAAGATGGCAATGAGAACCAAATTCTCAGTTTATAACTTTATGCATCTGTTTCTTGGAAGGACTTCCCACATATTAGCTTCTGATGCCATATAATTCAGATGCATATTTCTTCCCCTACCTGCGTATTTTCAGTAGTTCTGGACACCACAGGACATGTTCATATTACACTATGACCTTTGACTCTTCATATTCCTGTTATGATGCCAGATGATTTGACACGGTTTCAGGTAGTAGTAATATTCCTAGAAGTAGACTATCCCAACACACGTGACTGGAATATATCCTCAGCAGCTTTCTTTTACACAGCTCCCAAACAGTCTGTGGCCACTTCAGTGACATCTTACACGAGGGGTGGAGGAGCAGGTGAACAAGAAAGAGACAGCGAGTTATGTTCATTGACTGAAGCTGAGATAGCTTGCTTGTGAACACACTGTTGGGCCAGTCTCCAGGCTTTGTAAGTTGAGGCCCTGAACTTAAGCTTCAATAGTGCAAGTGAATTTCCTCTGCTGAGAATGCTGATTGTGTGAAGCTGTTTGTAAGTGCTTCTGCCTCTTGTCACCTAAGACATCGTCATTTTATCATTTAGGAACAGTGCTGGGTGAGGCTGGCCTGTCCCAGGCTGTGGTCTAACAAGTGGGCCTCCAGACACATCTTCTGGTCTTGGGTTCCCATCATATGTGTAGCTTCTGAAACTTGAGGCAGGGGCCCTGAGAACATTCTTCTGGATCTAGGCAGCATCCAAGTTCTCATTAAATCCACTCTAGTTTTCCCTCTGGATGACTGTTTAGACTCTTACCTTACTTAAAGAAGAAAACTTCATGACATCATACATTTTTTTCAAGTTCTATATTTTGTGGTATAAACTCTATACTTTAGTTCTCCAGACTTTATCCCTATTCCTTCTGAGCAAAGCCATCTTTTTTTCTTTTGCAAAGCCATCTTTTTTAAGAATTAAAAATAAAAATTATTTCTCTCCCATGCACCCATGTCTTGAAAACCAATAGTGTATTGGCCTTCAAGCCTGTGTTCGCAACCAGTGTTGCAAGTCTGTTTAAGAATGCCAAAGTCAAGGAAATGACTCTTCATTGTCTATGTGTTGGCCTCCTGTAAGTGTTGTTTAAAAAGAATTCTACCCTCCAAAGCCTGAAAGGGGAGGTAGTGTGGAGTAGAGAAAAAAAAAAACCTGCTATTATTTCAACATCTATTTCTGCTCTAAGTATTGATTTTGGCTCCCAGGCACCATAAAGACTAGCCAGAATAACTGGTCAAATGGGAAGGCTGTGGCATTAATCAGGGTTCCCTTGCTCATAAATAGAAAGTGATGCACAATGTGAAATTAGGTACTTCCAAGCTTTTGGAAGGGTAAAAGAAGCAGGCTCTAGGTTAGGACTCTGGAAGTGACTTTTGAAACAACACCGACTAGAAGAACAGCGACTTGTGCTGTAATTCCAAAGGTGGCAGGGCAGGAATTCATTATACCCCACATTGTCTCCAGGACCACACACCACTCTGGCTATACTGGCAGGTTGTGAAGTTATCACCAGAGGAGCTGGCTCTGAGCAGCCACATGCTGGTTAGAGCCACGTCTGCAAAACAGATGCCTCACATGGTTCTGCTTCCTTCCCTGCAGAACTTGGTTCAGTTTTCAGACACTTGCCTCTGATTATCCCTGTGCAGGGCAGTCTGAGATATAGAGTTTTCAGATTTCCAGCCTTTGTAGTAGAGGAAGGCACAGGAGAAAGAGGCTGGAGAAACATTTGTGTCTTGATCTGCCTTGTATCTGTGAGAGCTGTGGACAATAGCTTACCACTGGGACCTAAAGCCCTTCTCAGTCCAGCTCCTATTGGAGCTACATGCTCTGGGCCACGCATAAGAGGAATAGCCATTGCGGGCTTAGCGTTGTGAATTTACATCCTGAGCTGCCTAACTTAACCATCAAACCCCTCTGCTCTGTCACCCACATCTTAGCCTCCTAACCTTTGCCCTTTTCCTGTCTGAGTCTTCTTCAGCCTGGTGGAATTTCTACAGATGTCCTACACAGCCCTAGGACTGTCCCTTCCCATGAGATGCCCTGAATGTAGGTGTCTTCTTTTACTTGCATCCATTACCTACTGGAGTTTGATCTGTTTACAACCAAATCCTGAGCTTAAAACCATCCAGTTTCTTACTTCTTCAACAACAAGCCTGAAAAATAAAAAATCTCATTTTGGCATTATCTTCATAAAATGCTGCTATCCTAGAAGGGCTAATATCAATGATCAAAAATACTATTTCTTAAAGACACAACAGGAGAGGTATAGTCCCCATTGGCGGTGTGTATTGGAAGCTCTTACTTTTGTCAACAAACATGCATCTTGGCTACAAAATGTTGTGTGGGATCATGACCCCATTAATCTCTGTAAATAAAATTTCAATTCAGTTGGTTATATTTTACTAAATGATGTCAGACTACTATTAAATAAGCCCATGGGAACAATCATCCTTCAATCATGAAGAAGCATGACTGAGCATAAATGACACGTTTAGACTTCATTCTTTAGTAAAAAATTATGCATAAATTAGCTCTTCCCCTAATTTTAGTTCTATTCAGTCATGCCATTTTAATTCCTCTTAATTCCTTCATTCACAAGTCAGTACAGAGAGGTATTAAACATTAATCTTCATCTCATAATAATTTTAGCAAAGGCCTCTTTGAAGCTCCGTGTAAAGGTAGTATATTTCTTCATTCCAGCGTGACACTAACTTAAACTCACTGTGTTGATCAGCCACACACTGGGAGAAATAGACAAAGGTTATAGTCATGCATGTGATTACCTAGGATCCATCAACAGTGCCATTAAGTGTTCTTTCTGGGACATGACCCTATCTCCATCACCCATCTCTGCTTGCTCCAGCACTTAGAGAGCCCATGTTCATATGAATGATGTCATACCTTTCTCCTGACTTGCACATTAACCACACAGGGAACTCTGTGACTTTGTCCAGATAAAGCCTGACACTGGCTGATATGCTCCTGCTGTCGGCCAGATCACTCTTCCTCCAGTCCCTGATGTTTAACGGTGAACTTGAGTGGGGTATGCCTGGGAGACTGCAGCAGTGCCCTATGGAACAAGGGCATCCCCTTAGTGATATACCAGGAGACTTGCTCACTTTCACCAGCTTTGGCCAGAACCCAGTGGAGCTCCTAGTTCCTCACTGTGTTTCTCTGCCTCAGCTATGAATGAGGATGTGGAGTAAAGGTGTTATCAGGTGGCTAGGGGATACTAAAAGGATCGATCTGTCTTCCATATCAGAAGTGAAGGGTGGCAATCAAACATTCATCCACTTATTTATTTTAGAGCCTCTGAGCCCCTCTCAACTTACTGCTCCCCCTCCCCCACACACATTGTGGGAGTAGAAAAATTTGAGATTTCATTTACCACCAAGCCTAGACCAGAGTTCTTGATGATAGGGAGAGCTGCTGCCTCACTGTCTAGGGACAGAAAACTTCAAACCTATCATTTACAAAAAGGTCCATTTTCCGATTTCAGCCAACCTCTGCTGATGTTTACAGATGGCCTCATCATCATTCATCTCCCTTTTGTTACTTTTATTTGATTTTGTTTTAAAGTTTTGCTTCATTTTACATGAAAAATAATTTTTTTAAAGCACTGAAAAGAAATCTCTCCATCCTTCTTACATTTATCTCTTGAGTTTAAGATGTGACAGTCCTATACAGCTTATCTCTTCAGCCCTGCAGAGTAACATTTGTCTTTTTTAAAATGTGCTGTGGAATCCTTTAGCACATTTTAGGCACACAAAAAGGTACCTACCATCTACCCTACTCATAAGATGTAAAGTATTATCAGTGCATTTGAAGACCCCTGTATCCTTCCTGATATAAATTTTCCTCTCCCCTAGAGGTAACTACCATTCTGATTTTAGCAATACATGTTTCTTAACATTTCATTCCCCTTGATCTACTTTCTTTGCAATAAACTCAGTTATATTTGGTATTCCCCCCACCCCGATCCTCCTTTACCCCTATTATATCTGATTTCAAGGTAGGTCTATATAATGCCAGTGACTGGAGGAACATATATGATCTTGACTTACAGTCGAATACCTGATGTCTAAGGGTTTCATCACATACTCCCATCTGGCCACCCTCAGGGCAAGCTTTCGAGATGTACATTTCCACCACCAGAGCCCACCAGATCACAAGGCACTGCAGACACCTGGAGGTCCCTACCTTGCCTCACGGGAAATGAGAGCCTTTCTTGGGAATGGGCAAGGTTCTGGGAGGCTGCTCTCCTGATTCAGCCAGAGTTTCACAATTATGCTTTACAATTTCATCTGGAAAAAAATAATTGTTTTTATAAAAGAAAAACCAGAGAAATGAAACCAGTACCTTATAGCCATCTTATCTTTGATAAACCAAACAAAAGCACACACTGGGGGAAAGAACCGCTATTCAATACATGGTGTTGGGAGAACTGGATAACCACACGTAAAAGACTGAAACTAAACCTGCACCTTTCACCACTTAGAAAAATTGACTCAAGGTGAACAAAAGATTTAAATCTAAGGCATAAAATGATAAAAAAAATCCCAGATGAAAGTGTGGGAAAAACTCTTGAGGATATTGGCCTAAGGAGAGATTTTACGAAGAACACTTCTGTGGCAATTGCAACAATAATAAAAATAAATAAATGGGACTTAATTAAACTGAAAAGCTTCTGCACAGCTAAGGACACAGTAATCAAAGCAAAGTTGGAGAAGAAGGTTGGAGATACTGAGGGTTCAGTTCCAGACCACTGCACTAATGTGAATGTCATAAGAAAGTGAGCAACAATATGCACAATTTTTTTGTTCCCAGTGCGTATAGAAGTTATGTTTACAGCATACTGCTATACTGTAGTCCAGCGGTTCCCAACCTGTGGGTCGTGACCCCTTTGTAACAATGAAAATATATCACAGCATTAAGAAGGTTGAGAACCCGTGCTGTAGTCTATTAAAGTGTGAAATAGCATTATGTCTAAAAAGTAACATATATGCTTTAATTTTAAAATATTTTATTACTAAAAAAAACTAACATTCATCTGAGCCTTCAGTGAGTCATCACACTTAGACCCACTTTCTTTGCAGAGTTACCCTCATATCCACTTTCTTTGCAATAAACTCAGTCATTGAGTAGAGGGTCCGCCTCCATGTGGGTAGCTGCTGACTGATCAGAGTGGTAGCTGCTGACTCCGTGCCTGTGGCTCAAGTGGCTAAGACACCAGCCACATACACCTGAGCTGGTGGGTTCGAATCCAGCCCAGGCCTGCCAAACAACAATGACAGCTGCAACCAAAAAAATAGCTGGGCGTTGTGGCGGGTGCCTGTAGTCCCAGCTACTTGGGAGGCAAAGGCAGGAAAATTGCTTGAGCCCAGGAGTTGGTTGCTGTGAGCTGTGATGCCACGCACTCTACTCAGGGCGACAGCTTGAGGCTCTGTCTCAAAAAAAAAAAAACAAAAAGCAGATTGGTAGCTGCTGAAGGTTGGGTTGGCTGTGACAATTTCTTTCTTTTTTTTTTTTTTAATTAATTTTTATTAAGTCATAACTGTGTACAATGATTCAGGCTTGGAGTACAGTGTGCGGGCTTCCCATACAATTGGAGATATTTTTATCCACCTGATTAATGTAACATCCATGATATTTTCTCATTTACTATGTGAAAACAATTTTGATCCGTATTTAGAAGATTTCTCCTGACCCTTCACATATGCACCACAAGTGTGATCTCACCCTTTATCATCTCTCCCCCCACCCTCTCCCTCCCCTTCCCTCCCT
>CAUYRH010060321.1:0-57897 GCA_963574655.1 Perodicticus potto
CGCCTGTGGTCCCAGCTACTTGGGAGGCGGAGGCAGAAGACTCGCTTGAGCCCAGGAGTTGGAGGTTGCTGTGAGCTGTGATGCCACGGCACTCTACCCAGGGTGACAGCTTGAGGCTCTGTCTCAAAAAAAAAAAAAAAAAGAAAAAGAAAAGCAAAGTGCTCACATTTGTCTTCCGAAGTCACAAAGTTGGTTCGAAGCAGCCGCTCTGAAGCTATGAAACCCCCTGCCTTGTGTGTGCCCCACAAATGTTTTCTTTTCCTTTTGAAAGAAGCTTTGCTTCTGCTGTATTAAGTCAGCTTCAAGTGCTGACTTTGCTTTGATCAGGGTTTGGTTCTAGTTGGAGGTTGGATGGAGAAGTGGGGAGCATTAGCAGAGGAAGAGGGAGTCTGTTGACGCAGCATGAGCTTCAGCAGCCCATGACTGTCCTTGGAGTGAATGCAGTCTGTGTTGGGCCATGATGTCTCATTGCCTAAAGGGGCCTCACTTTCTAAAGACACGTGAGACTTGCTTCATTGAGAGAACCAGGGTCTGGGGAGGGCGAATGGAGAAGGCCTTGCAGGCCATGACTCAGGCCTTGCCTCTGCACTGCCTCAGATCCTGATCTCTGCCGACGACGAGATGGAGGAGTCTGACATGGAAGAGGATCTCCGCAGACTGACCCCCATCAAGCCTGTGAAGAAAAAGAAGCACCGCTTTGGGCTGCCCGTATGACACAGTCCCGTGCTGGGGGTGATGGGCAGGGCCCGCCGGCCGCCCAGCGTTGTTCCCTCCCTCCTCTCTACCTCTGCTCCTTGCTGTCTCTGCCCGCTCTGCCCGCTCCCAGACTACCATGACCTACAAAGAGGGAAGAGGAGCCAGCGCCTACAGGGGCCATGGGCGGCTGGAGGTCCCCCTCTCAGTTGCACTACAAACACTGACCAAATATGCAAGCCAGGAGTTTTGTTTATCTGTTGTTGTCCGAGCAATGTTGTAAGGGACCCCGAGGCCCCTGCTCTGTGTCTGACAGGGCGACAAGGTGGAAGAGAACAGGCACACATGGACTGCAGGCGGGTCCTTTTCACCAAGGCTGCGGGCGGTGTGAACATGTAACACATTTGGGGCTAAAAGTCACTCTTTGACCAAGTCAGAACCGGAATGCTTTCTACTCAAAATAGCTTTTGTAACTATTGATTTTTGAAGCCGGTTTTATGAGCTGTTAGTGTTACTGGTTTTTGAGTATGTGTTTATTTCCTACAAAGTACCTTTGGGACTAATGGGCAAAAACAGATTTTTAAGTCTTCCGTATACTGTTTGAATTTTATATTTTTAAGTTATATTTTCATACTATTGTATTTAAAAACTTTTTAATCCCCAAAGAAGTGGGTTTATTTGCCTTTCATGGGGTGTGAACTGGTGGGAGGAAAGATTTGGGAATTTTTCACTTGAAATGTTGCTAGATAATGTCCTGCCATAAAATAAGGCAAATGGTCTTGGGAGGGAGGGAGCATAGTCCTTGTCTGGAATCATCAAGCCCAGTGGTTCTGTGTCAGTCGGGACTCAGCACAGGGCAGCTGATCTGGACACAGATCTGGGAGCCCTGGTGCAGGTGGAATTGGAGGGGCTCTTCTCAGGGCCCATGAGCTCCTTGGTATATTACAGGTATTGGTTAAACTAGACCAAGAACCTAAGAGATCTCTGTGTCCTTGCTGTATCTGCCCACTCCCCTGTATGTTCCCTGCCTCTGCAGAGCTCCCCAATCTCTAGTCTCAGCCTTCAGAGCCAGCTCTGGGCCCACTTCCAGGAGCCTCCTTTCACTGTGCTCTGATGCCTGTCCTGGTGTCTGTCCTGGTGTCGTCTGCCTGAGGAAGTGAGGCTGTTTTTCACCCCCTTGAGAGGTGTGAGATGGCTGAGTGGGTGCACATGAGAGAGCTCACTCTCCAGACTCACATGCAGGATGAAGTGCTTCCAGGCTGTGTCCTTTTGTTGGGGGATGGCCCCCACTTCTCAGCATGGCCATTGGACTCTGTGGCTTTGGGAGTTTGCTGAGTGGCAGTGGAATGGGCTGACCCTGGCAATTTCTCTGCTGGGGAAAGAGCTGCCCAGTGATTTGTCAGGCCACAGGCAGCCATGGATGTTTACAAACAAAATCACATTGCTAAGGTACAAGCTGGAAGGGAGACAGCCCCAGCCTTAAGTGAGACAAGGGCAGAGGAGATGACCCCATTCAGAACTTCCTTGTAGACCCACATAAACACATGTTTTAGGTAAACACATTGGATCTGAATTATGGCATGAGTCTTCTTCTGTTCTAGACTTGGGGCACCCCTTGGGGGGGCCCTTTGCAGCCCATCTTCCTCCAGGAGTATAGAGCCAGAGGGGTGAGAGGAATGGACACCCTAACTGTGCAGCCCCTGCTAGTGTGGGCCTTGAAGCCAAGAAAGGGGACAGGCAGGGTGGCACCTGAGATCAGGGTCAGTTGCGGGTTTGTAATTATTCCACATTGACTCTCTTCACCCCTGGCAGTCAGCCCTCTCGCGGGGAAGACTGGCTGGAGCCAGCAGGTCATGAGTCAAATCTGGGATGACCAGACTGATGTTTTTTGTGGGACGGAAAGTCCCTTGTGGCATCACTAACACAGTTCTAATTCTTCCCTTCCTGTGTTGTTTGAACAACCCGTGCCTGCAGTTGTTTCTTCCACCTTCTTGGAACACAGACTTGGAGCTTCATTTTCAGTCTTGGGCTCCTAAGATTTCTAAACTGAGAGCAGCGGGTAGGCGAGCTATGATCTGTGATAAGTGGAAACTCTGGATTGTGTGGACCTCAGATAGTCTTCATCTGAATGCTCGTCCCACCTCCTGCTGAGCAGTAGGTTTTAGGGACAAAGAGGTACCTGGTGACTGATGGTTTTTCCCTGTAATCCTGATTTTCAGAAAGGGCTTTAGTCTCTAAGCTGTAGCTGTATACCTGGCTATCCAGAAATGAAGGTCGGCCAGGGCGTCTAAGCATAAGGGACCTCTTGGCATGTGGGATTGGACAGTGTGGTCTCCATGTTTGGTCTTCCTCTTCTGTGTGTGTGTGCATACGTGTTCACTTGCACACACACACACACACACACACGTATAAGAGTCTGTATCCCCAGGAGTGCCTCCTGCAGTCACTGGGAGACTTCTGAGCTGCCCTCCTTCCCGGGGACAAGTTCCTCGTCACCTGCTCCAAGGTGCCTTATGAGGTGCAGCTCTTCACCCAGCCGTGAGGCATGCATCACATGTGTGACTAATGATGGGACACTGCGGGGTACTGCATGCTATCTGATTTGTCCAAATGTGGACCTTGGCCAAGACACTCATGATGAAAATTTGGAAAGCCAGGGTCATGAACAAATTTCTTATAACTAACTGAAATAAGTTGATGGAGTAGATCTGTTGTTTCTGAATGGAAGAAGTGATTGTTATTGTTATTTCCTATTGCTGTCGGATGGATGTTATTGACAAGGGGGAAGGGAGAATGTTAGTGAGATTCCCTGTGGTGGTGGCATCTTAGTCTGCTCAGCCAAAACACATGCAAGGTAAGGGTCTGGCCCCTCAGCTCCAGGCACACTGATGGACTCCTGCCTTGGACTTCAATTTGTACCCTCCCTGGTAACAGGGAGTCACGAGTTAAGGTCACTTGTCATGCCCCTTTCTTCAGGGAAAATATTAAAAGGCTCAAATCCAAGTTGTAACTTCCGTAAGCAGAGGAAGCCAGTAACCTACATCCCTGAGTCCACATCCAGTGGCTGTCCCAGAACCTGGGAGGGAGTGGCGCCCAGCCGGCAGCCTGCTCTGTCTTCCAGATGGCAGTTCAGGTAGCTTCCCACCAGCCAAGAGAAGCCACCTTGTAGGGTGTGGGGCTGGCTTTTTGAGATACCCGCGGCTAAGAGTACAGAGCTCTTGGTTTTAACCTGTGAAGCATTGGCAGCTCTGAGGGGCTTTTTGGTCTGACTTGCCACAAGCAACTTGAACTCCTGGGGTGGTTGGTTGATTGGTTTGGTTGCTTTCAATTTGATTTTCTTTCATGAAGTTTATTAGAAGTCAGACCTATGTGTGCAAAAATATGGCCCAATTCAGTTGCCATCAGTGGGGGTGTTTAATCAGTAGTGTTACGATTCATGGGAATATGTTTTTGAAATGAAAGGGAAGATGATGTACTTACATTGTAAAGTGGTTTACAATAAAGTTTGACATCTTATTACAGTTTTTTTAAAAAAAAGAAACTATCACTTTTGTGGTTGTTGCTTGTGTGTTTTAATTCAAACAGTTTAGTGCTGTCAAATTTTTTTTCCCAGTGAATTAGATTCTTTTCAGGGGCTGGGTACCGTGGCTCACACCTGTAATCCTAGCACTCTGGGATGCTGAGGCAGATGGAAGTGGATTGCTTAAGCTCAAAAGTTCCAGACCAGCCTGAGCAAGGGCGAAACCCAGCTCTAAAATAGCCAGTGTTGGCTCGGCGCCTGTGGCTCAACAGGCTAAGGCGCCAGCCACGTACACCTGAGTTGGCGGGTTCGAATCCATCCCAGGCCGCCAAACAACAATGACAGCTGCAACCAAAAAATGGCCGGGCATTGTGGCGGGCGCCTGTAGTCCCAGCTACTTGGGAGGCAAAGGCTGGAGACTCGCTTGAGCCCAGGAATTTGAGGTTGCTGTGAGCTGTGATGCCACGGCACTCTATCCAGGGTGACAGCTTGAGGCTCTGTCTCAAAAAATAAATAAATAAAATAGCCAGTGTTATGGTGGGCACCTATAATCCCAACTACTCGGGAAGCTGAGGCAAGAGGATTGCATGAGCCCAAGAGTTTGAGGTTGCTGTGAGCTGTGATGCCACAGCATTCTATCCAGGGTACAGAGTAACACTCTGTCTCAATATATATATATATATATATATATATATATATATATATATATATACACACACACACACACACATATATATGTCTGTATGTATATATATATCACGGCAGAAGTGGGAGACAAAGTCTGCCGAGGAAAAAACCAGTGGCTCTTGCCATTGCCACTTCTTCACTAGTGAGAGGTCTTTTTTGGGGGGGGGCGGGGTTGAGACAGAGTCTCAAGCTGTTGCCCTGGGTAAAGTACCATGGTGTCATAGCTCACAGCAACCTCCAACTCTTGGGCTCAAGCAATCCTCTTGTCTCAGTTTTTCTATTTTTAGTAGAGATGGGATCTTGCTTTCACTCAGGCTGGTCTTGAACTCGTGAGCTCAAGCAATCCACCCACCTTGGCCTCCCAGAGTGCTAGGATTACAGGCGTGAGCCACCATGCCCGGCCCTCACTAGTAAGAGGTAAAGGTAGTCTCCCTCCTGAGAAGTGAGTTGTGTTGGAAGACAGGAGTAAAATCCCATGTACTGGTCCCTGAGGCCACAGGGCTGGAAGGCAGGTGCCTCCCTGGGTAGAGCCAGCTGTGGGACAGTGCCACAGCATCAGTTGCCATCGATGGCAGCACCCCCGGAGCAGGCGGAAGGCCTTCATAAGGCCCAGCCTGCCCTTGGCCGATGTTCAGAGTCCTGGGCATTCCTCATGTCAGCACTTGTCTCAGGTCAGGCCTGGCTGTCCTCACATTGTTCGCCTAGAACCAGGACTGGGGGGTGGGGGTGAGGGTGGTGTTTGAGGTATGACAGCAGTGGAGTGGCATTTGGGATAACCAAATGTCAATGTCTGGTTGGGTTCCATCTGCCTTAAGCCTTCAAGGATAAAAATAATCTCCGTCACAAACCGAAAAGGAGCTTGGGTACGTCTGATCTAACAGGGAGGGCCGTGACCTCCTACCTATATCAGTTCTCACACCCACTCCAAGCTTAGTGTCCTGCATGGACCCCCAGGGGATCTTCCCTTTACAAGGATGGGGGTGTTGTTAGCTTCTAGCAGAGGAGAGCTAAGCTACATTTCAGGGGCAGCCGTGAGCCTGTTCTTATCTCGACAGCTCAATATCTGAAGTGGGCTGCACTCTCCCACTCCCTCTTTTAACAGCTTAACCAAACTGGCCTGCAGGCCAGCCCCTCTTCAGTGACCTCACCTCAGTCAGAGGCTCTGCACCTGAAACTTCCTGTCTTCCCCCCACGGGCACCCTCACCTTTCTGGGCCCCTTACCCACGTCTTGCTTTGTCCCTTTGCTAAACTTGCATTGGGAACCTAACAGAGGACAAACCACATCAACAAAAGCATGAGCAGCTCCCCTTGGCTTCAGTTTGTCCACCTGTAAACCAGTGGTAGCTCCTTTGCTCTCAGTTAACTGAGGGTCCAGTCAGCTCATTGTGGTGAGCAAGTCTGTCCCAGTGACAAGCACAGGAAGCTCCTGCCCTGCTGCCTTGCAGGGATGGAAAATCTCTTTCTACTGGAATCTAGGGGAAGAGAAAGAAAAACAGCCTTGAAGCAGTCCAGTGGACGAGGGCCCACCCTTTCCTCAGGGACGCCCCAAACACTGATGAGCTCTTACAGAGGAACAATTTAGACTCTCACGCATTCCAGGACCCACATCCGTAAACACACACACATAGCAAGTCCCACCAGGGCCAGCAGCTCCCGCCTGCAAATAGAGCAGCTGTCCCCAAAGGCACAGGGTCTCCCCAGCTGTCCCAGGCAGCAGTGCTAAGACCCCCTCTCATCTCCAAGAATAAACTCTGAAGCCAGAGGCTGTGTGGACCTGAATCATCCGGGAGGCTGTCAGAGGAGAGGGTGTGACTTCCCAGGTCAGGCAGGCAGGCTATATAAGCTCCAGAGGGCTGGCCCCGTTCAGATCTCTTCCACCAGCCACTGCCTGCCAGAGAGGCGCCTGTGGAGAACTATACTTGCACCGCACTCACCATGTCCCAGGTAGGGGGCCTGCCACCAGCCTTATTAGTGCCAGAGGGGGTGGGGGATGGGACCTGGACACTGTCAGTGCTGGCAGCTGTGTCCTGAGCTGAGCAACAAACATGAACAGGAGGCTTTCAGTCCCCGGGAGACCAGGGATTGGGGGCATGCCCTGAGGAGCCCCTGTTCAGCATGGCTTTGGTGGCATCCTAAAGTTGGTTCAGAGGGGTGGGGAGAAATATGTGTAGGGCTTATGTAGATCTCTGCGTGTGCCTCTGTGTGTGAGGGAGCGCTCAGCACATACAGTTGTGTACATGTGTAGCTAAGGCCTCTGCAGCCATTTACTCTGTGTATGCTACGTACATAAGGCTATGTCTGTCTCTGTGTGGGAGTGTGTACACATGATGTTGTAAACACAGCCATCTCATGAAATGTGTGTGAGCATGTGTGAACAGGAGGCTGTGTGTATGTGTCCACATGAGGCTGCATCTGTCTCTGCGTTTGTACACAAAGCTATATCTGTGTGTGTGTGTATGTGTATGTAGACACACAAGGCTATGCCTATTGGTGCACAGCTCTATGCCCAGAGATCCCTCAGCAAGGGAGGGATTCCTGCACCTGCCCCTGGGGCTTAGAAAGGAATAAGGCCACAGACCCACAGGCGCCTGGTGTTGAGGGATAGGGCGAGCACTGGAGAGACACATACCCGCCTGCCTGCTGCCTGCTCCTTGGGGGTTGCTGACTTTAGACTATAACTTTGTGTAGGCATATGGTCCCAGTCTACCCTATCTGCACCCCAGAAAACAACAAACACTGGCAGTTTGAGGAGAGTGACAGTCTCTAAGGGACTTCCTGCCACCCAGTGAGCAGGTCTTGTGACTCATCGAGTTCCCTAGGGAGCCAGTCCCTTTCCCCCTTTGCCCATTGAGCTCAGCCTTAAGCTCAACGAGGCAGACAGATCAGTGTGAGGCTGTGGTGACCACTGCCCCCAGGAGCTTCCAGTCCCGGGGGCAAGGGCAGATGGACAAGGCAGACCGAGGGAGCTGGGAGACTCAGGGGTGGAGTGTAGTTGGGAAGGCTTCCTGGAAGTGGAATGAGGTCTTAGATTGGCCTGAGTTCAACAAGCAAGAAAGAGGGCTCTTGGCTGAGGCACAGAGGTCCCCACCTCAAGGCCTCCAATGGTGAGATGAGAATCTGGGGTCTCTCAGGCTGGCATTGAGGAAGCCCCCATCAAGAAGAAGCGCCCCCCTGTGAAGGAGGAGGACCTGAAGGGGGCCCGGGGGAACCTGGCCAAGAACCAGGAAATCAAGTCCAAGACCTACCAGGTCATGCGGGAGTGTGGTAAGTGTCCAGCTGTCTGAGGCTGGGGTTGGAGACACAGATTCGTGTCAGTGAAGGGGTAAAGGGATAAGGGTTCTTTTCTGAGAGTCCAGAGTTCCGGGCTCCAGAGAGGGGGCTTCTGACACAAGGGGCCTTTCCTTCTGGGAAGCCAGGCAGAGCTGCTGACTGAATGTACCTCCTCCCACAGAGCAAGCTGGCTCAACCGCCCCTTCGGTGTTCAGCCGCACCCGCACAGGCACAGAGACCGTCTTCGAGAAGCCCAAAGAAGGACCTGCCAAGAGTGTCTTTGGCTGAACAGTGCATGCCACACCCCTTGCCACCTGAGCCCCAGACACAGGAGTCTTTCCCAAGAATTCTTTTTTTTTTTTTTTTTTTGAGACAGAGTCTCATTCCGTCACCCTGGGTGAAGTGCCGAGGTATCATAGCTTACAGCAGCTTCAAACTCTTGGGCTCAAGTAATCCTCCTGCTTCAGCCTCCTGAATAGCTGGGACTATAGATGCCCACCACCATGCCCAGCTAGTTTTTCTATTTTTAGTAGAGACGGGGTTTCACTCTTGCTCAGGCTGGTCTCGAACTCCTGAACTCAGGCGATACACTCACCTTGGCCTCCCGGAGTGCAAAGATTATAGGGGTGAGCCACCTCACCCACCAAGAAGTCTTTTTTTACTGCCAGAATACCTCTTCCCCTGCTGTAGGGCTGGTGCCCTCCCCTGGGCCAGAGCCCTTCAGCCAACGGCTCCACACCAGCACTTAGAAAGCATCAATAAAGAGGATGCCCAGGTGGCCCCAGCCTTTGGAGTGTGTCTGTCACTGGCCACAGCCACTGTCTACAGGGGAGAGGGAGGAAGGGTGGAGTGGGTAGAATGTGACCTGTACCTTTCCTGGGCATTTGGGAGAGCCCCAAGGGATATAACGCAGGTGTAGTCATAGCCTTGCCACATGCCAGGAGTGTGGGATGTGGAGACCAGGCACTGATCTGTGGGTCTCAAACCAGATGCTGCTTTGTTGAGCCTCAGTTTCTCCTACATGGCAGGGAGTTGAGCTTGAGCCTATTCCATAACCAGGCCACAGTTACACTGCTCAGGGTGGATCAGGGGTTTGCTGTTCCTTGGCCTTCCACAGGAGCCTTTGAGTTGCTTCCATGGACCCCAAGGCTCGTGGCACCTAGGAACCTCAAAGCCCATTCCCCCTGCATCCTTGTCCATGCTCCCTCCTTGCCTGCTGCACCTCCTCCAAGACAAAACTAGGTCAAGGTTCCTGTCTGGCCAGTGGCAGTCAGCTACCTGGCTACCGCCTCTTCCAAACTGCAGAGTGAGCCTACTATGCTGCCTAGGGCATGGGAACGCCAGATTCCTGGCAGTGTGGTCTTCTCTCTTCAGTCCTGTGTCCCCTGTGTGCGTGGAACTGTCAGACTCAGGATTTCCCCCACTGCCATGACAAGACTGTGAACAGGCTGACAGTGGCTCCTTTTGGGACTGACAGGGCCTGGCTCAGGGCTATGTGGTCTACTGGGGAGGTCTTCCTATCCTGGGGCCAGATGGAGCTGACACTCAGAGCCTTTCCCATGTTTCCAGCCAGCCAGGCCTCCTTATATAGCTCAGGTTCCAGGCTGGGCCCATGCTCTGTGCCCCAAGGGAGCATATTTCTGTGAGAAAGGGCCTGAGCCTGCTCACTGGGGTCCTTAGGGAAGCTCCTCCCCCAGATACTGAAGAAATGTGTTTCAGAGCCAAAAGGGTGAGCAGTAGAGATGTGCAGAGATGAGGCTCTACCCATAGGCCTGCTAAGGAAGGGGAACATCATACTTACAGCCATAGAAATAACTCCAAAGTCTGATGTCCTTCCCCCAGGGCCGGATGCTGCCAGCTCTGCTGGAGGCGGTACTGATGGAGAAAACCCTTCCCCAGCCTCTGGAAGCCACTCACAGCCTTAGGGCCCTGTGATGTCCCCAAGGGGACTCTCCCCCACGGTTGGTATCACTGAGTGGTCCTCCTTCCCAGACCCAGGACTTGGCGCCATTCCACACCTGTATGACTCATCTTTGTCCACGTGTGGCCACAGACGTGGGAGCTGCTTCCCAGAGCCATCAGGGAGCACATGCAACAACTGTAGAGGGCCTACTGTTCATTCACGCCGTTGCTGTTTGATAGGAAAGGAACGCTTCAGCTTCATGAAAGGCAACTTTGTTTTTTAGAGTTACTGAAGGGCGGTGCCTGTGGCTCAAGGAGTAGGGCACCGGCCCCATATACCAGAGGTGGTGGGTTCAAACCCAGCCCCGGCAAAAAAAAAAAACTGCCACAAAAATAAACAAATAAATAAAACATAAAATATCCCTGAAACCGTCATCTCAGGCCCTTGGGCTGCACTTCAGCACTCCCTCGAGTCTGGGCTATGGCAGCATCACACTAGCCATGACAATGGCATTCTGCCCTCTCTCAAGCAGTGCTCCATGGGCACCCTTGGCACAACTGACTTCCACACCCAGGCACCCCTCAGGAGCTCTGTGTGTTCTTCTGGTTTGTTCCATCTCTCCTGTCAAATTCCCCACATCAAGACCTCCGAGCCACAGGATGTAGCGTCTTTGTAATTCTCACTTTTGTGACTCTCACGTTGCAGGTCTTATTTGGGGGGTCCCTGGGCCCAACACCTCTCACTCCAGAACTCGGTAATATCTATCCTGCCTCAGCCCTGATAGATCTTGCCCCACCCAGACACCTCCCAAGAGATGCCGTCCAGGCCCCTCACTGCCCAGTCACACTCCCCTGGGTGCCAAGGCCCCCTTCTTCCAGGAGGCCACTTGGGGTGGCCCTGTTTTCCCCAGCTGACTTATGGGAGAGCAGGTTGGTGTCTTCACTGTTTGAGAGTTTGGTGCAGAGTTTGGTGGAACGACTGGTGTAAGAACTGGGACCCGTTACCTAACTCCAATCAGAATGGGGCCTGTTGCCTAACTCCAATCTGAGTCTGCCTTTCCTTAGTGGATGTCCCAGCCAAGGTCCACCGGACATTCGTCATTTACCTGCTTATCTGAGGCCACTGTGGTTTTTGGCTTACAGATCCCGATTTCTCAGAACCTGCCCCCGCAGGGGCGGGACAGCAAGCAAGTTACTAATTCGTTCTCCACTTGCTCTTCAGTTCAGAAGCAGCCTGACAGACACGGGAGCCACAATGAAGCCCCCAGCCCCTATCTGCACCTGTGGCCTCATGCTGGTCCTGCTCTGGCTGCTGGCTGTCCTTCAGACCATCACTGCTCAGAAGGTAGCTGGCATCCAGGGTGTCTGTGTGTGTGTGCTGGCATGAGTGGCATGAGCTGGGGAGCCAGAGGTTTGTGGGAAGTGAGAGAGAGCCTCCACCTGTGCAAGTGTGTCAGTGTGCGTGTGCAAAGGAGTGGAGCTGACCGTCCACCAGGTACCACCCAAGGGCCTCACAGGTATCTTCCCACTTGAAAAGGGATGATCATGGCTTGGCACACGTGGCTTAACGGGCTAAGGCGCCAGCCACATACACCTGAGCTGGCGGGTTCGAATCCAGCCCGGGCCCGCCAAACAACAATGACGGCTACAACCAAAAAAAAAAAAAAATTTCCAGGCGTTGTGGGGGGCGCCTGTAGTCCCAGCTACTTGGGAGGCGGAGGCAGGAGACTCGCTTGAGCCCAGGAATTGGAGGTTGCTGTGAGCTGTGATGCCATGGCACTCTATCCAGGGTGACAGCTTGAGGCTCTGTCTCAAAAAAAAAAGAAGAATTAACAACAACCCTTCTTAAACTCTTCCAAAAACAGAAGAGTAGAAAATATTTCCTTATTCATTCCACGAAGCCAATATTAACAGATACAAACAGATAGCACAAGAAAACTACAGACCAATATCTCTTGTTAATACAGATGTAAAAATTCTCAACAAAATACTGGCAAACCAAATCCAGCAGCATTTAAAAAGTATCATACACCATGACCCAATGAGGTTTACCCCAGGAATGCAAAGTTGGTTTAACATGTGAAAATCAGTCACTGCCCCATACAACCAGGAAACACTGTGTGATTACTTTAATAAACACAGAGAAATCATTTGACAAAATCCAACACCCTTTTATGATAAAAATGCTGATCAGAACAAATAGAAGGAAACTTTCTCAATCTGGTAACAGGTATCTTAAGAAAAAAAAACCCATAGCTAACATCCTACTCAGTAGTGAAAGACTGAAATTCTCCCCTCAAGATCAGGAATGAAGGAAGGATACCCACTCGCTCTCACAATTTCCACTCAACATTATTACTGGAGGTACTACTCACAGCAATTAGGCAAGAAAAAAAACAAAGCCATTTATACTGGAAAGGAAGAAGCAAAATTGCCTCTGTTTACAGATGATATGGTCTTATAGGTAGAAAACCCTAAGGATTCTACCCAAAAAATCCCTATAGAGCAATAAACGAGGCCAATAAAGCTGCAGGACACACGGTCATACAAGATAAGTACATTCATGTTTGCTCAACAACAAGGATATATTATGAGAAACCATTGTTAGGTGATTTCACTGTTATATGACTATCTTAGAGTGTACTTACACAAACCCAGATGGTGTAGCTACACACCTGGGCTAGCTATGTTCCTACTGTTCCTATGGTCACAAAGGTGTACAACATATGACTGTACTGAATACAGAAGACAACTGTAAAACAGCAGTAAATATTTATGTATCTAAACATATCTAAATATATAGAGAGTAATGCATTATAATACAATGTTGCAATGGCTATAATATCACATGATAGGAATTTTTGAGCTCCGTTTGTTAACTTTATGGGACACCATAGTATATGCAGCCTGTTGTTGACTAAAATGCTATTATATGGTGCATAACTGCATATAAAGATCAGTTGCATTTCTATATACTATCTGAAAATAAAATTAAGAAAATAATTTTAGGGTGGCACCTGTGGCTCAAAGGAGTAGTGCGCTGGCCCCATATGCCAGAGGTTGCAGGTTCAAACCCAACCCTGGCCAAAAACTGCAAAAAAAAAAAAAAAGAAAAGAAAAAGAAAATAATTTTATTTACAATAGCATCAAAAAATAAAATATTTAGAAATAATTTAAACAAAGCCTAAGAATTTTCCACTGAAAACTATAAAACATGTTAAAAGAAATTAAAGAGAAAAAAAAAGAAAGAAATTAAAGAGAATCTAAATATATTTAAAAAATGACCATGTTCATGGATTGGAAGGCTTACTATTGTTAACATGGCAAACTCCATAAACTGATCTGCAGATTCAATGCAATTTCTATTATAATGTTGACTATCTTTGATTTCCAAATACTTCTAAATTACATTTGAAATTTCAAGGAACATGGAATATCCAAAACAATCTTGAACAGAAAAACACTGGGGGACTCACACTTCCTATTGAAACTTACCGTACAAAGTTACAGTAATCAAAATAGTATGGTGCTGGGAAAACAGACATAGAGACTAATAGACCAGAATTGGAAACCCAGCTGAAACCATTAGTGGCTGAAAATAAAAGTTGTTGGGCGTGTCAACAACGCCCCCAGTATCTGAGGTAAAGAGGGATTTAAACAGCTCATCACTTTGTCCATTGCACGGATGTACGTGATTACATTAAAATTAAAGCTTTCTGTTCGATGAAGGATGCCTTGGATGATGTTAACAGGCAGGAAGTAGAAAGTGTAATGATGTTACAATGTTTACAAGTATTAATTACTAATATCTAGGATATAAAGTGAACTCTAACCCTAAACCTAATCCTAACCCTAAACGCTAACCCCTAACAATAACACTAACCTCTAGACCCTAAACCTAATCCTAACCCTGACCCTGAACACCTAACCCCTAAAATAAAAAAAATTTTAGAACTGGCTTATCAGTTTCTACAAAACATCCTGCTAGGATTTTGACTAGGATTGTTTGAATCTATAGATTAACTGGGGAAAATTTATATGTTTACATAAATGTAATATGTCCCTCTATTTGGGACTATTTTAATTTCCCTCAGTAACACGTTGTGTGCTTTTTTTACATTTTCATTTCCTTATTGATTTTTGCTATTCTACAATTGGCTTTGTATGTTGACCTTATACTGAGAGATATTTGAAAATTTACTTATTAATTTGAATTCTGTGTCTTTAGTTTCATGATCATTATGTTTGCAAATAATGAAAATTCTATTTCTGCTCTTCTAATCATTAACCCATTTTATTTTTCCTGCCTTGTTGCACTGGTAATGTCTTCAGTACAGTGTTGACGAGAAGTGACAGGAGAAACCCTTATTCCAAACTCTGGGAGAGAGCTTTCAATCCTTCACTATTAAATATGATGTTTGCTTGTAGGAATTTTGTAGATATTCTTTGTCAAATTAAGGATGCTCTTATCTATGCTGGCTTTGCTGAGCATCTTGATCCTCAATGAGTAGTGGACTTTATCAAATGTGTTTTCTGTATCTGTTAAGATGAACATGATTTCTTCCCTCTTTTCAGGGATACAAGGATGTTTTTAACATCCAATAATCAACTTGTAACTATATTAACATAAAAAAGAGGGAAGAAATCATGTTCATCTTAAATGATGAAGGAAAATATATACATAAGAAATCATGTTCATCTTAAATGATGAAGGAAAATGATCAGGAAAATATATATATACATATATATACAAGGTAAAAGAAATTTCTGTAGCAATCTTAACCAAAGATAGGTGGACAAAAACATGAACAGATAATTCAAAGAAATTATGGCACAAAACCTTCCCCCTAGATATCTGGAAATATATAGATATTTCACACAATATTACCTTTGAGCAAAGAACTTAAAACAACAAAACAAAGCATAATAGTGAGCTCATATCCATGAAATTCACTGATCTTATCACAATTCCCCCATCACTTAGATGTACTGGCCTGACAAGATGATGGAATAATTCATGAGAAATCATCACCACTCCAACTAAGAATACCCTAAAAATTTGGGCCATGTCTTATTCATTTTGAATCAGTGGCCCACATAATGTGCTGTTTCCCCCACAGCCAGAATACAGAAATCTAGAAATCAGTGTCACCATTCCACCTGATGACCCACCTGCAGAAGTTTTTTTTCCATTCCCCACAACTTTGGGCTCTGCTGGTTGGAGATCCTAGTTCCTGCAGGAGAAATGATTCTAGAAGCAGACATAACAATTGTTCCACTGAACTGAAAGTTGAGACTACTACTTGTCTATTTGGGGCTCCTCGTGCCTCTGAACCAATAGGCAAAGTAAAGAAGGGGATTACTCTAATGGTTGGGGTGATTGATCTGCATTAGTAAGGAGAACGAGGCTGCTGCTATACAGTGCAGGCAGGAAAAAACGAGGGGACTCACTAGAAATCCTCTTAGTGCTTCCACTCCTAGGTCTAAAAATTAATACTAAAATAATCAAAATTAAAACCTCTCATGTATGGAAGTACAGGAGCTTAGCCAGGTAAAGAATTCACTGAAATGATGACTGAGAACCAAAGAAATGCAGGACAGTTAGTGGACAAAGAAAGTTACAAATAGCAGCTACAGCCTGCGACCAATTCTAGAAACAGGGGCAACAGCAGCAACATGTATTTCTTCTTTGTTTCTCATGTGTATTTCTATTTCTTTTTCTCTTTCATTTGATACAAGAAGGAGTGGTGATGATAAAATTGACAATTCAATCTTTAGGTGACTGCCCATTCATGTCCAGCATGTTGGAAAGTTGGGGTGGGGGACAGAAGGTGAGATCATCTGAAGGACAGTTGTATCTTACTAGACAGAATCTCAAGTTGTTATTAGACAGAAGTTCTAATATGTGTGGAGACATATTAAGCTACAGTCCTTCAACTCTAAATTTTCCCTTTCAGATCTCGCTTGGAGAAACTAGTCCTGGGATTCTTCAAATTACCTTAGCAGCTGGACTCTTGTCAAAAAGGAGGGGCATAGAAGGACACTGGAAGGAAGGGGAGGACGTGAGCAACTCATGCCCTTCCATCTGCTGGCTCTTCCTGCCAGTGTCACCGGAGCAATGGTTTTCCATCCTGGCAGCAGCCATGTCTTTTCCACCTCCAACCCTTCTCGGCACTCCCAGAAGCAACTTCATTATGCTCTGCTTCCTGAGAAGCATCAGCAATAGCTGCTGATGCCTCCCAAGGTTGCAGCCTCAACTTTCCAAAACCATTTTTCTCAGCTCAGGTTACTGGCACCAGGTGAGGAACACTCCCTCTTGAGAAGGGTGAGTAGGGTCCCCGACCCCTCCTCCAAACCTTAAAGCATTAGTAATCCCCATATTTTATATTTGTTCTCCTAACTCTACTATTTCTTTGTATTATTGTCTCCATTTCTTAACAGTCTTTGCTTTTTGCTTTTTCAGTCCTCCAACACCTGTGTGATGAACTTCCTACATTCAACTCATTTTTGAAGTAATATTCAATGTGGTTTCTTTCTTATGTATTGGAGTTTGACCAATACATATGTGATAGAGAACTATGCAGCAATTTGAAGCACTACATTAGATATATACATAACAACATAGAAACCATTAATAATAATCAGTACGTGGTACTAAACAAAAACTAAAAACCAATGTTGAGTGGCAGGTGCCTGTAGTCCCAGCTACTGGGGAGACTGAGGCAAGAGAATCACCTAAGCCCAGGAACTAGAGGTTGTTGTGAGCTGTGTGATGCCAGGGCACTCCAGCGAGGGCAATAAAGTGAGACTCTGTCTCTACAAAAAAAAAAAAAAACCCAACAATGTTGAGCCATTCAATACAATGCCATTTACATAAATCAAAAATAATTCTTTCAAAAAACAACATGTATTTTGCAAGAACACAACATACACATTGAAATGATGGCATAAACCAAAAATGCTAACATCCCATCATCTAAGAGGTATGATTAACTCAAGTCTCTACTCTTAAATGTATGAAAGTCACAAAAAAATTCATGGCTGCTTTCATTTCAAGTGACAGAAACTCAAGCTAACTTCAAGGGGAAAAGGAGAATTTCCTTGGGTTACATGACGAAAAAAGCCAAGAGTATACTTCAGGCACAGCTAAATGTAGGGGCTTAATTATGTTCTATCTTACTATCTCTGTTTTTCTCTGTATTGGTTTCTTTTGAGTACTTTTTCTCCACAACAGAGCTCCTAGAAGATGAAGGTTTATACTTCATGTGCCTTGGTATTGAAGGTAAGCAGAACATTAACCTTTTTTCCTCTTCCTACATTATTCTGGACAAAATTGTGAGGCTTATGCTCATTCCCCTTGATCAGTCTGCACAGGTCATGTGCTTTCCTAAACCGATCACTACAATGTGCAATATTTCCATTAGCCAATCATGGGTCATCCTCCCCAGAGTAGAATCAATTCCACTGAACCTGTTACTAGTAGAAGTAGATGAGTCAGTACAACATCAACCCCACTATAATATCTCCAATACTGCACAATCACTGAAAAAAAATTCAATGACACTATTTTTGCAGTAGAAATTTCATATCTGAGTAGCTTCATAGAGGTCTTTATGGAGACAAAGAAGGTGACTCATGGCCATGTAGCTGTATTTTAGGAATGCTGCAAATTCTTTCTGCCTAAAATATCTTTTCCATCTGCCAACTACACTCTTAAATTCCAATTACACTACAGAGATGCATTGTTTTGGGCCTATGATATGGACCTTCCAAGCTTTTGGGGGGAAAGTGAAATACCTCTTAGCATTTATCAGGTTTTAATACATTGGCAGACGACCTTATTGATTACCTTAGCTGACTGATGATGGCAGGAAAAGCAACAGTGAAGAGTCCTGCAGAGGAAAGAGTCTAAATGGGTTGAAATGTCCCAAGCATGCGTCTACAATCTGTGTTGCCAGGAATGGTAGGAAGGAATAAGGAGAGGGGTGGTGGATGATGCTACACTCCATCCCAACCTGATTTACAACTTCTCCTAGTAACAACACCACCCTTAATACCACATAATACACCTTAGAAGGGAAATCCTATGAGATGATATTTGGGAATCTAGTCGCTTCCCAAAACAAGATAAGTCCATGTTGGAGATGTGGCTATAGAATGACATCTGTCCTGAGTCTGCAGGGAGAAGTTAGATTATTTAAATATAAAGTGATCACCAAAATGAACCTCAGACTCTAAGAACTCTCTTGAAGTATTTCTAGCTTCTAATAGTCTTATTGGGGTGTCCAGCTGCTGCCCATGGTTGGTTATGAATGCTTATCTGTGGTGACAGATATCATGAAAATTAGGCAGAAATCTTTTTTTGCTCATCAGCTTTCATTACTGTGTATTTAATGTGTGGCCCAAGGAAATTCTTAGATAAGCATCCAAAGCCAGCCAGAGGTCACAGTTGGACACCCCTGCAGGAGGTCCATCGGACCTTTGTTGATCTTTTCTGATTATTTAAACATGCTAGTACCTAAGTGACTATACACACACACACACACACACACACACACACACACATATATATATATATATATGTAGCTAATACAGCAACAGAGACAGAAGAATGCCCCAAGGCTAGCTTCCCATGTGATTTAGGGCAAGATATTGTCCTTCCTTATACTATCCCAATTCTAAACTCTTTATGATAAAGTTTTCTCTCTTTGTAGGCCCCATCTCCCTAAAAGGAATTATAAAAACCAAAAACAATAAAAATCCTCCCAAAAGTAGTAAGTAAATTGAAAGAAAGAAAGAACTAAAGAAAAAAGGAAGAAAGATAGATACCCATTTAAACTAATAGCAGTGGTTATCTCCTGGAAGGGGAATGTGATAAAAGTGACACTGATGTTAGTAAGCTCTGATAACCCACTACCATCAGACAACCGAAAGTGAAAGTATTAAAAATAAAAAGTAGTGGCTCACACCTATAATCCTAGCATGCTGGGATGCCAAGGGGGGAAGATTGCTTGATCTCAGAAGTTTGAGATCAGCCTGAGCAAGAGCGAGATCCCACCTCTACTAAAAATAGTAAAAGGTAGCTGGGCATGGTAGTGGGTGCCTGTAGTCCCAGCTACTTGGGAGGCTAAGGCAGGAGGATCTCTTGAGCCCAAGATTTAGAGGTTGCTGTGAGCTACAATGATTCCAGGACACTCTATCCAAGATGACGGAGTAAGACTCGGTCTAAATAAATAAATATGTAAACTTTTTATTCCATATATTTTATTGTTGCTTGACTTCTGCTTACAATGATCATGCATTCATGAATCCTTCTAGTAATTTAGAAATTAGTAACGTATGTACTTAATTGACTTCACTAATTAAAAGACATAAGTTCTCACATTTGGAATTAAACTTAAAGGCAAGTCAGGGCCATTTCTCTGTGGATGGATAAATGCTGACCACAGATAAAAAGTGTATCCTGTAGGGATGGTGCTTGTGGTTCAAAGGAGTAGGGCGCCAGCCCCATATGGCGGAGGTGGTGGGTTCAAACCCAGAGCTGGCCAAAAACTGCAAAAAAAACAAGAAAAAGAAAAAAGTGTATCCTATAAATGTCACTACTGCTTGAATTAAGCTTAAGAATAATGCTCAAATGATATAAAACCAAGCTGAATAAAAATGCAAATAATCCAAATCTTTGATATATCTACTTTTTTTTTTCCAAGAAAGAATGAACTACGGCTGTTCTTGAAAGGGTCATAAAGATACAGGTAGGTTATGCTGCTCCCCTGCTTGGCTTTCCATTGGTAATAAATGGCTTTCCATTGGCTTTTCTGAGAGGTTTGAGTTAAAGCTCTTATGTAAATACAGAAAGGCTTACATAATGCTCTTTAAACTAGAACTTTGAAGACAATCTGCAGTAGGCATATGAAATCTGTTTGTGCTGCAAACGGCATCTGAAAACTGACAGGAAACCATCCAAGATGCGGTTTAAGAAAACAGGAAGAATAAACACCCACGGTGCAAGCTTCTTATCAATCATTTAACCAGAAGAGGTGTGTCTCGGGACTTACAATAATGCCACTGGCCACAGTAAATTTTCAGGAGCGCTCAGAAGTATTATTCATAGTAAATTTCTATGCAAATGATCCAGGGGCAAGGGCAATGCCTTTGGCCCTCCCAAGACTCAGATAGTGCGGGTTTCCTCCCTGTCGGTTTCCACAGTGCATCATCTCACGGTAGAGACTAAACTAGTATTGATTTTCCAATTTCTAAAAGGAGTGACCACTTGGAGCAAAGGCATGCTCTCAGACGCGTGGAGTTCCGGGGGAGGTCTGTGTAAAAGAGAAAGGACACAGCAAACCACAGCGCTGCGGGGAGGGGAGACGGAGCTGTGAGCCGCGAGCAGCCGCTTCTTTCTGCCCCACTAGCACGACTGCAAAGTTCTTGCCAAGACAGCTGCCACGTTCGGATTCCGCAGACCCTCCCGAGAGGCGTTTCTTTGCCGAAGGAGAGACTTCTTGGGAGAGGTCAACGTGTTACAGAAAGGCCCTCCTTTCACTCTCACCTTTGCCACTCGCCTCCTTAACTCCCTCCCCTAGGAACCCTTTCAGGGGACAGCTGGAAGGGAAGAAGGGCGAGCGCGGCAGGTGTCAGACGCCGCCACCTCTCCAGACGCCCCTCCCGACCCTCCCCACCCCACCGCGGAGACTCTCGGGGACCCCAGGCGGAAATTCTCCAGCTTTAGACTTGGGGCGACTAACTTTCAGTCCGTTCCAACCCTGAGATGGGATTCCACCCTGCCTCTCTCCGAGTTCCCAAAGTAACTGCCAAGGCAGAGCGTGCGTTCTGCAGCGCGCGGTGGCTGCGCCGCCGGGACCGCTGCTGCGGGGCGGGCGGCTGGGGGGCTTGAGGCCAGCGGCGGCAGGTGGAACCCTACTGCCACCCCCGCCAAAGGCCAAGAGAGCGTCTCCGGGTCCGCCCTCCTCCCGTCCCCCACTCTCTCCCGGACCACCCTGCGCCCTCCGGCGCTGGTTGGACCTTCCCAACCGGAACCGCTGGCACAGCGCCCCCCGCACACCGCCGCCGCCTCTGCTAACTTTCCAGACACTCGCCTTCCCTTGCCACAGAAGGCACTATTTATGCCCGCGACCGCGTAGACTCGCACTCGCGCTCCCCTGCCCTTTTTTCCAGAAGCCTGAAAGTGGCTCAATGGAAACACTGACACGTGAAAACTCTATTCTGAGTGGCTTAGAATCGACCGTCTTGAGGTTTTAATCTTGCTCCGTTCGTCCCGCCCAGTGTTCAGAGCAGCTGTCCCAAAGGTCCCCCGGGGACCTTACTGTCCTTGGAGAAGGTGAAGCTGGGAGAAAGGCAGAGGGGGCGCGGGGACAGGAGAGGTCTGGGGCCACATCGTGTATCTGGAAGGAAGCTCTGAACCCTAATTTCAGGAATTTAAGTCCTTGCTCATTGTTTCTAAACCAGATCCACTTGGTAGCCTTCTTCCCAGCCCTGGGATCCCCAAGTCTCGGCTTAGAAAGCAAGGACATACCACCACTGACATCTGGGGGGGGGGGGGTTACTGCTCTCCATAATCCTACTCTTCCCCTGCTCCTTCCCTGTCAGCAACAGGTTTTTAAAAGGATGACACAGCTCCTCCCTAGTCTCTCCCACTCCCCACTTCGTGGCCGAGGAACGCCCAATGTTCACACCGAACAGGATCGAGCTGAGGCTGAGCCTGGCCAGACGGCCGGTGGCCGCATGTGGCCAGCACGGTGGGAGATGGTGGGAGATTTCAAAATGTCAGGACACTGCTGGAGAAATGGCGGACACACTTCTTATAAACCTCTTCATAAAGGAAAAGAGAGCTGCTGTCTTGGCTTTTGATGGTGCATCTCCTCCTCCCCTGAGCAAACCATTTTTCTGTTCCAAAACAACATTTTGGATGAGGTTGCATCCTTGTACTTCTAGCTTAGATGTTTCTACTGCAAAAGAGTCTGGTGCATTTTAACCAGACATTCCTTGCAGGTACCTTGCCACTTAGTTTTCACGGCCAGGGACACTGACTGGTGGCCCAAGTTTGGTGGGGCAGCAGCAAAAGGTCCTTCTAATTCTCCAGGTCTACCTGGCGACAGCCTACCAAGCTCCTTACTCTCCAAATAACATTCTTATTGCATGATGGAGAATGAGCCTAACTCTCCATAATATGACCTTCAATATTGATGTTGCCAAGGAAAGAAAGAAAAGCAGTGAAGATGGTCTCTAGACACCCCCAGACTCTGGCCTCAGATCAAGAAAACCCCTGATTACTGCCTCTCAGCACTTTGCTTTGTATTCCTGAAACCTGGAAATGAAAATAGAAATTGGTTGATGTATGAGGAGACGTTATCTAATTAGGGCATAAGAAATTTAATCTTTCCAGCATGCAGGTCATATAATTAATGTTAATTTAACGCTCAAATTCTCAGTCATTAATTTTTATTCTCTTAAATGCAGTTTGGCAGGGGCCCCGATCCATGGCAATGGATTTTACTGGATGTGAGAGCACTCTTGGTCTTAGGAGTGACTCACCGCAAACCTGCCCACTCCAATAACAAGCTCACATCATGTATGCATTATTAAGCCACGTAATTGAACGGTCCATAGTTTGCATATCAGACTATTAAAATAATGTGTTTTGCTTTTCTCTGAACACGTATTGTTCAAGTCACTGCGAATATGTGGTGATTCTGATAATTATCACCAAATTACTGCAAATGTTCTCTTCATTAACATGATTTCTTTCAAGCATTATTTAAAATGTGAATATCATTATGAATTAAAGGACTTCTTACAAAGTTGTGTGAACTTTTTTGAGAAAAAACTTGCCATTAAAAAGAAAAGGATATATTTTAAATGGAGGAGGTAGAGAGATGCTTTGACTATCCTTTTCAAATGGCTCCCCAAGGTCAAATAAAAGTTTTTCATTCTAATTTCTTATGAACCTCCTGGGCAAGAAACAGAGAAAGAAAGGGAGAAACAGACTTTCTCTAATTTCTCATGAATCTCCTAGGGAAGAAACAGAGAAAGAAAGGGAAAAATAGGAAGAGGGGAGAGAGGGGACGAGAGGGACAAAAATAAGGAGAAAAAGAAAGAGAGAGACTAAAAGACACAGTAGTTAGAGAGAATTAATTTTTAAAGTTCCTGCTATCCACTTCCTTCTAGTGTAGATAAATTGTCCCTACAAAATAAAATCTTAACTTTTTATCTGACCTAAAGTATATCCCCTCCTTTTAAAAAGCAGGACCTCAAAATATTCTGAAGTTAACTCACAATTAACTAAATATTGCTGCCCCCCCCCAATTCTGAGCTGTACTGTTGGAGAAATTATAAGCCCTAAAAAGGCTTCTTTGTAACTTTCCCTTCACACAGTTTTCAAAGTTGAATAGCAAGACATTAAAAAAAAAAACTACTGCAAAATAAGAGTCTCTCTTAAAAGCGAGAACTTTGCATCTACACTTCTTTCTAGCAAAGTTTTCCTTTTAGTGACTTTAAAACTCTTGTAACAGGCCATTTTGCGGCTGGTATTGTCGGTTCTTCTCTGCACACAGTCAGCGCCGCGCGGGTCCCTGTCCTCAGACACCGCCTTTAACTAGGAATCGCTCCCATCCTGCAGAGATAGAGTTTCACCCACGAGGGAAGTCTCAGGAGTCTGAGAAAGTTGTGGGGTATTCCTTAAAATAGGGGCAAGAATAGAGTGGGCTGAGGATGAGAGAGAAAGGGGAGAGAAGGAGGAGAAAGGAAAGGGGCGGGGGCGAGTGTTTTTTGTGGCTGGGTGTACTCTGCCTGATCCGCAAGGACCTTCCTGGCAGTTCCCTGCCGGGAGGGACACCCCCTGGGGGTCCTCTGGGCCCCTCTGCTCCAGCCTGCAGCCAGCACTCACGGAAGGGGTGCCAGGCCCCGGGCGGCACTTTTATTTTGGTTGAGAGGAGGGAGCGCTGCTCCCAGGCCCGAGGGAAGCGAACTGAGCCCTTCTGTTTGGATTTCCCTCCTTGCTATAGCAACCAGCAGCATCCGGAAAAAAATGCGCCCTCCCTGGACAATGGCCCGGCCTCCTGCTTCTCGCCGTAGTCTTCCTCCCCCGGATCGCAGCCAGGACCTGCCTGGGCGCTCTTGGGCCACAGAACGTCCCCCACCCCCATGCCTTCCCTGGCAATCCCTCCAGAGGTCAGGCAGGGCGCGGGGACGCTACAGCCCTACTCCCAACCCCCGCCGATTCCCCACGCTAGCCGAGGGTGGGACACAGGACCTCCCAGCCGAACTCGGTAGCTCCTGCGGCCGAGTTCCCTGCAGGATTGTGTGGGCGTTTGGATGGCCCCGAGGGGTACAAACTCCAGCTTTTGTCAGGGTTAAAAAAAGTTAGAATAATGCATAATGCAGACTACACCTCTCCACCATTCAACACACACACACGATCATGCACATTAATATAAGCGCCCTAGACCAAGGTCCTAGGCGTGAACTCTGACTTTCTTTCACTCTCCCAAGGTTAATTAAGTTCCCTCACAAACTGAGCTCCGTGCCTATTCATTATTCTCTCCCACTGACCTAGGGCATTAATACTATCAGGCCTGTGACTTGGCCATGTTCTGTTTTCCTATTTTGCATTTAATGCTGGGACCAGACTGCCCTAGATTGCCATCAAAAACTCTCAGAAAATGAAAGACGAACGAGGGGATGTCACTGCTCCAGTCTGCCTAAGGATTCCTCTTTCTGCTTCTTGTGCCCAATGCTCCCTCTACGTTCCCAAGACCCATATTCTGAAAACTTGTCTTAAAAATATAGTCATCCCTAATATTATAATCCCCAAAGGTGCCTAGAATGAGATTCGAAACTCAGCGACCTTGGAGAAGGTCCCGGGCCACAGCTATTATCGCTATGGTTAACTGGTCTCAAGAAACATTTCTCAGCGCACTGCACCTCCTCCCACTGGCTGCGGTGCCCGGACACTAACGACACAACCGTTAAGTGTACTTGTACACTTCAGAAAAGATTTGCATTTGTGCTCTGTGCAGACAGAAAAAGAGAACCGAAGTCCAACTTCAACCAAGTACAGCCTGTTTCTCCGAGCCATGGAGACCTAGCCCTTGGAAATGGCTTCAGTGAGCTGAGCACACTCTCCCCCGCCCATCCCGGCGCCTGTGCGCTGGTGTGTGCGGCTAGGCTCGCTCCTGACTCCATTTCTCACATTGCTCCAGATGAGAGTGGCAAGGTGCTGTAGCAAGAGCTTCTGCTCAGTACATTTCCAAATGCTTTAGAGCTAAGGAGGTTTCTGTTGAAATCACTTTAATTTATCAAAGAATTGTCATCACCTCCTGGTGGCCAGTTATACACCTGCTTTAAGGAGAGGGGGAGGAAAAAAGCATACGTTTAGGCTCCATTGTTAAGGTCATTTAACTGTTAGTGCCTTAAAAATAAAATTGCAGGAAGGAAAAAAGGAGCCACCAATTGCATGCTGTTCTGTTTCTGAGATTTCAATATAAACAAGCTTTATTAATTCCTCTAAATCAATTTATCATGCACTCTGATGGAATGTTCCCTTTATACTTTCTCCCTTCTAAGGCCTAATAGTCACCACCCCAAATTTAGCTTCCTTTGATAAATTACTTGAAGTAACCCCTGAAAAAGCTACACTGCCTGGCCGACATAGTGTTAGAAGTCTGTAAGTTCTGCCTTTCTATAAAATATTCACTCACAGACTGCAAAGGGGCATGCTATTTAATGATGGATTCATAACTTGAAGAAAAAGGGAGAGAGATTAATATCCATGGATTCAAATAATTTCATTTCAAATACTGAACTTCCACTACATTTTACTGGCTTACACGGTAGTGAAGATAAAATAGTTCGTACATGAGGCATAGACAGAGATGGCAAGCATGTAAAGTAGAAAAGAGTTTCAATGTTCAGGAAACTTTTCCTTTTTTAAGACCTTTTATGACTTGAGGACAGATGTACATTTAGGAACTTGCAAAATGTATATATAGATAGTAAGATGTACCTTTATGTAGGAGGATTTTTGAATTCAGGAGACAATGTACTCATTCATAATTAAAGGTATTAATTTCTGTTCTTTTTTAAGGTAAATGTTTACTGTGTCTCTCCCAACAACAGGAAACTTGAAAATGCATTTTACATGCTCCTTCTAAATGCATTCCCTAAGGCTGCAGTTCTTGAAGCTTTAAGGCAGTTTTCATGAAAGCAGCCTGCAGCAGCCTGTCTGTGTGGATTGGCTATGTGAAGCTCTGGCTCTGAAACTGGAGCCTCAGTTTTGACAGTCTGTAGGCCCTTAGTAAAGAAGTTCCATTCAAATGTTGGAGGAGTGGGTTCTCCACCAAATCCAACAGCTGCTGGGGTCCAGCAGGAGAGCAGAAAGCATAGGAAGGAATGACTAAAAAATGGCTTTTTTTAAAAAAAGGAGCAGGGGAGGATGGAGAGTCAAGCATTCCCCCCTCAAAGTGGATACAGTAAAAGAGAAACATCAGTGGGCAGTTTTACCTAAGTTTAAATCGGTTGCCACCTCTACTTAACCAGGGGCCACGTCCTAAGATTTTGTTTTCTTGTTTTTCTATTGTTTCCTGATTTCTATTATTCTGGGACTATATCAGCAAGAAAAAAATATAAGATCAACCAAATGAATGCCATCTCTCCTCTATTTTAATAACTGTGTGCTTCCTGTTCAACTTATAGGAGTGGTTATGGTGGGGGTTCTACCAATTCCTACTATGCAGTCTCAATGTATTTACTAGATGAATAAATTAGAGTTCGAGTTCCCGTGTGTGGACTGATCCTATAACTGCTGCTCAGGCGAAGATTTGGGGGTTTGGGTAAAAGTGCATGGGGCTGCAAAAGACTAGGCCTGGCTCACCATCTCAAAGAGTGTGACAGTGTGAGGGATAAGAAGGGCGTCTCTTTGGTGTGGTTCAGATACTCTGGATTGCTCCCTCCTCCCGCTCAGCACACCAGGGCAGGAGGGAGTAGACACCACTTCTTCAGACCCGTCCAGCCCAGGCTGTCAACTAAATAGTCTCCTTCGGAAACAGGAGAAGCTGGGCTGGCACTGGCGCCAAGACCTCTTCACAGGGTGCCTCCAACTCGCCCCAATGGAAGGGGCCGGGGGACCTGGCAGTCAGTGCCCAAGGCAGCCAGAACGGCTGGAACCGCCGGCTCAACCATTGTCCTAGCAAGTGATCTCAAGAGCTGTGCTGGAGTGAGGGAGATATCAAGACACCTTGTCAGTTCAAAGCATTTTAGGGTTGTTTGAAATCCTCTCCACGTCAGCGTAGCAGCCTGTGTATTTGAACAGCTGCTTTGAACAGTGAAAGGGAATGAGCCGAATCAAAACCTGGAGGTGTCTGACGGAGACACCTTCAACTTGCTTTCATCCTGGCTGAGAATGGCAGGGACTCAGACTGTGCCCTGACCCGGTCAGCACAAAGAAAGGCGTCTACGACGGTGGGAGCCAGGAAGAACGGATGTAGAGGACAAACCCTTCAAGAACCTAGGTTCCAGGAGCCCCAAAGAGAAGTCGCTCCGGGAGGCAAACCGGGAAGCCCGAGCTGCTCCGGATCCTGCGTTCGCGCAAACCGGGCCCCGCCACTGGCTGGGAGGCGGTGATAGGTTGGGGGGAGGGGGGACTCAGCCATCCGGAGCGCCCAGCCCTGCTCTGGGGGTGGGGCTGGGGTGCAGCGACTGAGGCCCGGGGTTGGGGTACTGCTATGCGTAGTTCTGGGGAGTTGCCGGACATATTAAACGCGGTAGAGGTACCCGGGCTCACCCTGGTAGGAAAGTTTCAGTTCCTTCGCCTGCCGGCGAAATAATGCTTGGCTAAGAGGTCGAGCGGAGACCTGGGGTGTCAACTGAGTAAGGATCTCCGAGCATTAATCACCCACGAAGTCCCATTACAGGAAGGAAGTTTTGATGTACACGTGCAACCTATTCTTGTCCCTACATACTAGCGCCCTATGGTGGGGGGGGGGGTGGAGGGATAAGGAGACCAGGAGAAGGAGGGACTTTTAAATTGACTCAGAGCCAAGCCGCCCCGGTTCTCTCGGAGATGCCTCTGGAAACTTCACTCTTCCCTCGAGCGTATCTCCTAATGGGCTGCAGAAGGCCTGGTCTCTGGAGAAATGTGAAATTAAACCCAGAGAAAAGCAGACACCTGCCCCGAAAGGTGGGAGAAAGGACCAGCTGCTTAGCACTCAGACGCGGCCCTTCCCTAGGGCTGGATTCCTTTATCAGTGGGAGCTCTGAGCTCCTAAGCCTGAGAAAAGAAAGGCGCAGCGGGCCAGGAGGACATGTGGCCGGGTAGCGGCCTGCGCGCTCCCATGTCGGGGCGAGAGCCGCGCGCCCTATGCAGGGGGCGCGAGGCCCAAGCTGGGTGCAGGTAGTACTGCCCGCCATCCAGCCCTTTCGATAGCTGTTGAGGAGCTGAGCTCCAGCCGCTGAGTCTGCGCGTTCTGAGGCTCCGACTTTTTAGTTTTTCCCTAGCTGGGCAAAGTTACGGATTCCTAACAGCCCCCAGGCTTGCGGCCAGAGTAGCTCCGCGCTTGCGCTGCGCCCGAGCCCCACGCTGTGTGTCGTCGCCTTGCCGCGCGGGTGCGCGCGTGGGGGTGCAGGTCCGTCCTGCTGGCGGCCTGTGGGTTCGCTCCTCCCCTAACCATTTCTCTCTCTCCCACACACACGCTCATAAACACAGGACACGTGGAAACTCTCAACCAAAGCGCCTTGCCCAGGCGGGTGCTCAACGTGGTAATTTATAAACAGTTCAGCCACTCCCCAAAGAGCGCGGCTCCTTGTTAGTCATGATGAATTTTCTGGCCCGCTCCAGCCTGCTGTCTCGATTAAGATGCCCAGAAGCCCCAAAATGCTCCCTCGTTGATTTGGTCTCCCTCACAAGCCTCAACTGCCGGCAGAGCCAGCACTAGAGCCACCACACATAGGGCCAGCGGTGAGAGGACGAGAAGCGATTGGCGTTCGAGGTCCTTTCCTTCCCGGCACTAACTTTTGATACGCTTCGCAGTAACCGCGCGGCACATCCGGCCCTGTGTGGCGATCACACCGCTCCAGCCTGGGTCGGATACTGGCTTGTTGCTACCCGGCTTGCGAGCTCCTAAATGCAGCAGGCACCTGCTCTAGGCGGCTTAGGAACTGATGGCGCGTCGCGCTGGAGCTCGGGAGAGCGGCGCAGCGGGTGCACTGTCCCGCCGCGGTCTTGCTCCGCAGCTCGCCGCTGAAGGCTGAGCAGAGAGGTTGGCAGGGGAGTGCCTGAGAGTTAGGCTAACCCCACCTGCTAGCTCTTGCACAAGTTACTGATCAAGAAGGTTGCCCTGGCGTCAGCACATTTCTTTTCACATACCCTTCCTTCCTTCCTCTGCAGCTAAGGGGGGTGCGGGGGGGAGTCGCACCGACAATCTCCAGAAGCACTGGGAAACCCGCACACGGCGCCCTCTGCGCGGCTCGCTGGAGCACCCCTTCTCGACTCGGAGGCTACACACACCCGCCAGCGCTCCCACAGCCTTGCACCAGGCGAAGGTCTGCCCACGCAGGTTCTAGTTTTCTAAACCAAAAACTGTGCGCGCACCCGCATGTGAATCTGACAGAAGGACTTTTAGAGTTTTGTTTTGCTTTCAGTTCAGACCGCTGCACTGTACGAGCAGACAACTCCGAGCCCGGATGGGAGTCTCCCACCGGCCGCGGCGCCAGAAGAGCCCGCTTCTCTTGGGGCTCTTTCGCCGAGCGGCTGGTGGAGAGCCTGAGCTAGCGGCGGGGTAGAGAAGACTGTTATTTGCGGCAAAGGTGTCAACACATCCTGGAAGATGAGGTGTTTGTGCGTTGAAATTCTAACACGGGGTGAAAGGAGTCTTGAACTGGGAACAAGTGCGGCTCCCGGCTCTAGGTTTAAGAGACGCTGGTGTGTGTTTGTGTCCCTAGGTGAATAAAAATCAGACTCCCCCTGGCTCCGTGCGATCCAGGCTTTCTCTTTCTCCCTCCTGCGCCTCCCCACCACAAAGCCCTATTGAGAAGAGAAACTAGACGCCCCCCACCCCCAAGTCTTCCAAGTGGCTGTGGTCGATAAGAGCGCCTGGACCGCCCCCCTGCCCGGCTTCTCAGCCTGGGAGACAGATGAGGGGCGGGGCCCACCCAAGAGGGGGCGGAGGAGGCCCTGAGTGAGGAAGAAGGGGGGTGAGAAGTGAGAGAATCTGAATCGGGAGACTGGAGCAGACCGGGAGGAGGGCTAGGACGACTCTGAGGCCTGGGGAGGGGGAAGGGGCAGCTCTGCGCCAATCAGTGACGCCGGCCTGGGAGGTTGCTAGCGGTATCCACGTAAATCAAAGGGCGCGGAGCCAATGGGAGGGGGCGGAGGGGGCGGGGCCGAGGCGCGTGCCGCTGCGAGCCGGCGCTGCCAAGAGAGCGGGAGAGAGCTAGAGAGTGCAGGGAGAGGGGGGAGCGCCGAGCGAGTCAGAGAGTGAGCGAGAGCGAGAAGGAGGGAGAGGAGGAGAAAGAGCGAGGGCGGCGGGCGGCGGCAGCAGCAGCAGCGGTAATAGCAAGAGCAGCAACAGAAGGCGTCGGAACGGGCGTCGGAGCTGCCCGCTGGGGAAGAGAGAGAAGAGAGAGAAAGAGCCAGAGAAGAGAGGGAGCCCGAGGCGAAAAAGTAACTGTCAAATGCGCGGCTCCTTTAACCGGAGCGCTCAGTCCGGCTCCGAGAGTCATGGCGACCGCAGCGTCTAACCACTACAGCCTGCTCACCTCCAGCGCCTCCATCGTGCACGCCGAGCCACCCGGCGGCATGCAGCAGGGCGCGGGGGGCTACCGCGAAGCGCAGAACCTGGTGCAGAGCGACTACGGCGCGCTGCAGAGCAACGGGCACCCTCTCAGCCACGCTCACCAGTGGATCACCGCGCTGTCCCACGGCGGTGGCGGCGGGGGAGGTGGCGGCGGCGGCGGCGGGGGCGGTGGCGGGGGCGGGGGCGGCGGCGACGGCTCCCCGTGGTCCACCAGCCCCTTGGGCCAGCCGGACATCAAGCCCTCGGTGGTGGTGCAGCAGGGCGGCCGCGGCGACGAGCTCCACGGGCCAGGTGCCCTGCAGCAGCAGCACCAGCAGCAGCAGCAGCAACAGCAGCAGCAGCAACAGCAGCAGCAACAGCAGCAGCAGCAGCAGCGGCCACCGCATCTGGTGCACCACGCCGCCAACCACCACCCGGGGCCCGGGGCATGGCGGAGCGCCGCGGCGGCAGCGCACCTCCCACCCTCCATGGGAGCGTCCAACGGCGGCTTGCTCTACTCGCAGCCCAGCTTCACCGTGAACGGCATGCTGGGCGCCGGCGGGCAGCCGGCGGGGCTGCACCACCACGGCCTGCGGGACGCGCACGACGAGCCGCACCATGCAGACCACCACCCGCATCCGCACTCGCACCCGCACCAGCAGCCGCCGCCGCCTCCCCCGCAGGGCCCGCCGGGCCACCCAGGCGCGCACCACGACCCGCACTCGGACGAGGACACGCCGACCTCAGACGACCTGGAGCAGTTCGCCAAGCAGTTCAAGCAGCGGCGGATCAAACTGGGATTTACCCAAGCGGACGTGGGGCTGGCCCTGGGCACCCTGTACGGCAACGTGTTCTCGCAGACCACCATCTGCAGGTTTGAGGCCCTGCAGCTGAGCTTCAAGAACATGTGCAAGCTGAAGCCTTTGTTGAACAAGTGGTTGGAGGAGGCGGACTCGTCCTCGGGCAGCCCCACGAGCATAGACAAGATCGCAGCGCAGGGGCGCAAGCGGAAAAAGAGGACCTCCATCGAGGTGAGCGTCAAGGGGGCTCTGGAGAGCCATTTCCTCAAATGCCCCAAGCCCTCGGCCCAAGAGATCACCTCCCTCGCGGACAGCTTACAGCTGGAGAAGGAGGTGGTGAGAGTTTGGTTTTGTAACAGGAGACAGAAAGAGAAAAGGATGACCCCTCCCGGAGGGACTCTGCCGGGCACCGAGGATGTGTACGGGGGGAGTAGGGACACGCCACCACACCACGGGGTGCAGACGCCCGTCCAGTGAACTCGAGCGGGGGGAGGGGCAGAGCGTGGGGCTCCCCCTCCCCTTCGGTGCAGGGCCCTTTCCTGGCGCCCTGTTCCCTAACTTCTGATTGTTCTTTTATTTTTAATTATTATTTCCCCGTCCCTTTAAAAAAACATAAGGAAAAAAGGAAGCAACTAACACACTGGACTATCCTTTAAATGGTAGCAGGTGTAATGATGTGTTTTGACCTTTGCAGGCGAATACCCAGGCAATGGAGTGAAGTGTCTCCTAGAGAGAATGAGGAGAGAGTGTGTGATAGAAAGAGAGAGAGCGAGAGCGAGAGAGATGGCAAGCACTGAAATAAATACCTGGCAAAAACTACATAAATTACCAAAAAGAAAAATAATCCACCAAACCGTGATAAACACAAAACGCAGCTTCCTGGTGCTTGGAGTTGGCACATGCTGCTGCGTTTATTGGCTGTGGGTACCCATCAGGAAAGAGGAAAAAATACACACGTTCTTTGACATAGGCAAAATTTAATCACATAAATTTGCACTGCAAGAAAATTGAAGTTTACATGAACAAATTTGCGAACATATTTTCCCTTTCTCCCCACCGTTAATTTCGGAATTGCCGCTTTTGGTTTTGTCTTGCTTTATTCAGTGGAGAGAGTTGAAGCCAGCTCTTGGCTGCTCTGCATTTCCAATGTTCTTGTGTTGTCCCTTGTTCTGTTTGTGAACTTTGGTTACCTGCAGATCCCCCCCCAGATTGGTGTAACACTCATTTGTTCCTCTTACCAAAGCAAAACGATTGGCTTCATACAAAACAAATAATTCTCTGCTTTCAGGAAATGAGGATGGTCTACCTGCTTTATCCAAGGCAAGAATCCAGCTTGGAATTAAAAATAGAAGTCAAACACTGATTTTTGTTACAAGCCACAAAGTAAACTTCATTTTCAGGCAGTGTTTCTTGGGGAGGCTAAAGAGGGGAGAAAAAGAAAAATCGATAATGAGTGACTGACTGCTTCATTTTATCAGGCGGGTCTATTGTGAAAGAGCTCAGAGCAAACGTGGAGATTAAATATATTTCCAGAGTTGTCCAACAGAAAGTGGCACTTTGAAGAGAACTAGGGAAATACACATCCTTAGATATCCCTATCTAGTTTTCTGCCATCAATTTTAATAACTTAATTATGAAGAATTATTTGTGCTGACAGCAGTTAAACTTTATTCCTTTAACAGCCTTTTTTAAAACATTAGGAAAAAACAGGAACTTAATGGGGTATGCATAGACTCCAGTATTTCTTAGCTCGTAAAAACCCACATGCATACACAGAGTATCACTACTCAGCAGACAGGTTTTGTCTTCAGTAGCTCATTTGTTTATCAAATCATATTTAGGGTCCCACACCCTCTTTTCTGAAAATTTATTACAGAAAATAGCAGTTTGACTTGGACAGCATTTTTCCCCCCTCTTTCACTAAGGAAGGTGTAATAAGTAAAAAAAAAAATACCATTTTCAATCCTTCCTTTCTCCCCTTTATTAAGAGTTTTAAGTGCATTTTTAACCTTATCTTGATGGAAAACAGTTAACTCCAAACACAAAAGACTCTACTGGGAAGTGTAGGTGAAAAAATCTTGTAACTGTATTAAAAATAAATACCATTAAACTGTGATCAGTTAAAATTTTTTTAAAAAAAAATCAGCACAAAAGGGCGCTAAAAGGTAAAACACTTTTTATTAATTTTCAAAGTTTAGGGCTTTTTCTCTGGTTAGGTATTAGATACATTTTTTGTTTAAAAAAATTAAATTCCCACTACCATGAAATTATGGTTCAGCATCACATTAGCATCGCACTCAGTAGTCTTTAAGGTTTTAGGAAATATGCTTTATATTGTCTTTTCAAACACCTGTGATTGTTTCATTTTCAATGTTTTTGAAAGATAAATGGTGACTTATAATGGGCATATTTATTTGCCTGTATTTCATTTCCCCCAATGAATGTCACAAGGAGATGGGCACGGAGTTGCTTCGGGGAGCATCACACTGCCTGTTCCTGAATATGGGGACTGGCCTTCAGTGAAGCCATCCAGAGCAGGGCAAATAGCCAATGATAAAAGGAGGAAATGAATTTTCAGATACTTATTACCAAGTAGGTAAGGTCAGGAGCTGGAGTTCAGGGGATGTGCCTATAGCTCCTCTGACTCTTATAGGTTTACTAAGAGGAAAGTTACCACTGAACCTTACCACTATGTATATATGTTTAATATCTGTCTTTTGAAATGCAGAAATAGTTTAAATGTTTCTTTGTCTATTTTTCTTTTTTTAATGCTACCCAGGGAAATATTTTCATATCATTTTTAAGTGGCCTGCCTCAATGTATATTTATTTCTTTTGAAGCAAAAAGGTTCTGGAAACTGTTTTTCTGTAGCTTTAAATGAGTAGGTGAGCAAAATCTATATGGGATGTAATTTTTTTTGTTCAGTCTCTTTAAAAATAATTTGTTTTGGTACATTTGGTTGTGCTTGTGGGGAAAATAAAAACGCAGAGATCCTTATATATTTATGTTAAAGTAATATTTTATTATCTACATAAAACAGAAATGCACAATACCTTCATAGTTTGTTCTAATTATTGAAATATTTTTATTTTATTTTTAAAGATAGTGCCAAGGTTTAAAGGGTAAAAAACCTTAGATCTTAAACTGATTGAGTTGAGTTGTGTGTAAAACACTTCCCTTCCTTTATACTTCATAAAATTTTGGAATAAATTTTATGCATATATGGCCAGGTTTCATGTTCATAACTTTCAGAGGCTTTAAAAAAAATGAAGAATATTGTTCTCATTCACTTTTCTTTGCAAGAACTATCAGTCCCAGATCTTTCAGTAACTATGCCTGTAGCATTAAGTTGAAATGGTCATTGGGTTTAAGCTTCAAATGCTTGCCATTTCATGATCCAACAAAGATAACGTTTATTCCTTTTAAATATATGCAGATGTTCTCACATCTTTCCAGGTTAGCTGTACTTTATCCAACCATGCTGTTTTGGAGAGCATCAGTGAAGCTAGGTGGACTTTAGTCTCTACCCACATGTCCTCACATAATTTGGGATCTTCAGAAAAACAGGGCTTAATTAGGGGATTATTATTCACATATTTTTCAACAAAGGATAATCCTGATAATATACTCTATGTGTATTTACCAAGTGATTAGAGGTAGATTCTATATATTATTCCTGTCATGTTTACAAGAAAAGATGGGTTTTACAATCGTTTATATATAATAGTGTCTATTTCTCATCAGGCCAAATGAGCAATCTCTAAAACAAGAAAAGGAAAAAAACAGAAAGTACAGGAGACACTCAAGCAGTGATGCTAATAACATTGCTTCAGACAATCTCTGATGGACTCTACACTTATCAAAATCCATTTTAAGGTTAGTGAGAATTTCAAGTAGAGTTGAGTTAGTTTACAAGTTTGCTGATGTATTTAAAGTCCTCCTTGGAACTCTGGTTTAAGTCTAAATGTCCATTTTGAAAGGTAGTTTCTGGGCTTATTACATGTGATCATCTTTTCTAACTCCTAGTCAATATCACACAGGTCCCAAACAGATTCAGCCAAATGATCTTATCAATAGTCTGAAGGAGAAGTGACAGAAAGAAGAAGTGTTTTGTGACCGCAGACATGCTGATGGGTGAAATGTTTAAGCTGGGTATAGATTTTGAGTTCTGGGTCAATATCCTCCGCCACTGTAGGCAGAAAACAAGCAGCATATGCCCTCTGCAGGGCATTTTAGTGGACCTTGAAAAGCCATTTTTGTTCTTAGCCACAGAGGGTACTGACTGGTAACTATCACGTGTTACAAAGGATACAAGATAGTGCTGACCCATGCTTGTTGTTCGCATCCTAAGACTACCTGAGTAGTTTCCACACCAGCTTGAGGAATGTATTATATAATAAGGTGAAAAACTCCGTAACTGCCACTAGGAGAAATCTGTGAGACAGTCTTCACTGAGATGTTGGTAGCCACAGTAACAAACCCTTCCCCTAAAGACAATAATGCAGAAGACAGCCATCCTGAAAGGGCTCCCATGTTTCCTCAAAATACGTCATCTTTAAAATTTATAGTGCAAGATGGGGAGAAATGATCCTGTAAGAAAGAGTTATGTGAAGGTCAGAAGAAGGGAATGGCCATGAATAATATTATGCTTGGCACTTCTAAACATTCTCCATTCCCACGAAGTAACCGCCTTTATATTTCAGATGGCAGCAACAAAAGCACTCTTCTCGTCCCCTTCCCCTCCTGCTCAACACCAGTGAAAGCCACACACTGGTTGGCAAAATTTTCTGGTGAAATGGCTTTGGTAAAGGCACTGCTCTTATCTTCTTCCTTCTCCAAAAGCAACTAATAAAGAGATGCAACAGCACAATGGTGGGAAAGTGGCATTTGGGGTATTGGTACCTGCACATGTTGACGTGCTGCGTTCCTCTGTCCTTCACCTGCTTTACTATAAAAGCAGCTCGAGTGGTGCTAGGGAGTGGGGTAAGATTATCTTTTATCACTAGTCTCTGATTTGTCTTTGTTGATTTTTCAATCAGTTTATAGAACTCTATTCTATGTAGAATTGAATTTCTACACAAGTTAAAGAATGGGATAAAGAATGGTGCTTGTACAGAAAAAGAAAGATGGTTAAAAGTGAGGGTCAAAAGTAAAAGAAGGGATTCTTTGGATCTGCTGTGTATTTCAGTGAGTAAGGCAAAGGAACAATGTTGATCAGCACCAAGCTCTAACCAACTGAGTAACCATCCAAGCTTGTTTTTATTTAAAATGAAAGAAAAGGATGCAACTTGAAGTACTGTGAAGCTTGACCGTATGGCTAAAAGGGATGCTAAGTTTTATATAAATATTTTACCTATTTTGGAAAGTTTTCTTTTCAATGACACACAGTCTCTGAACAGGAGGGAAGATGGTGGAAGGAGAGAACCAGGACTTCTGATGCCTACTCCCACCACTTGATTCAGGATGAGAAACAATGCAAAAGTGGCAGGGGCCTGCAGCCCAGCTACCAGTCCTGGAATCAAGACTGGCCTGTATTTTCAGAATGCAGACCAGTGTTATTTTAATGACCCCTTCCCTAGAGGTGGGTATCGGGGTACCAGAAGATGGCTTTTTAGTTTTCTTTAAGGTTTTGCTTGGTTATAGAGATAAAGAAACAATCAAAATATTTTCACATTTTTCTGGTGTTTGGTGGGAAGCTAGGAAATTTGTTCCCTCCTTGAAAAGAAAAAAAGTTAATTAACTTTATCACGTAGTACCTTTCCTTTACCATAATAACACCTCTGCTTGGCTTAGCTGTTAGAGGTTTTAGAAACAATACCTTATCCCATCAAAACAGCCCTTGGCCTCTCTTATTGTTCCTAGAATTCTGATTGTTGGTAATATTAAGTTGTATTTCCTTTTTTAAAAAATGTCTGAAATGTTATTTAATACACTAGTAAAAGTGCATCTATATCTTAAAGTTTATTCCTTCCACGTCTTTCTGAGTTTTTATAGCTCTTTGTCTGGGATTGGGAGGGGGGGCTTCCATATGCGGTTTGTGCTCCAGGAGCCTGGGCTCTGGAGTGGTCTGTAGTTGGCGGCAAACAGCTCTCTGCTCTCAGAATGGGGAGCTGTCATCTAGAAAAAAGAAAGAAATGCCCCCACAAAGATGTAGTTGTCAGCAATTTTAGAAAGACGGGACCATTAGGACCCCATCTGAGCGATATGGAGAGGTTTTTGATTGTTATGAATTTGTATACGATTAACTCTCCGTGTGCCAAACGACTGCAACAGGAAACCTCACGGTAGAGTAAATTTCAGTCTGCGTCCTTTTTGATTGGGGTCATATGTTTTCCTTCCACCCAGCGTTTCCTCTGGGTTTGTTGTTTTAAAATGGGGTGGGAGGGGGAAAGCCACACACCAAAATTTGTGGCCACAGAGTTTGGTAGTGAAGTGGGAAAAACAAAGTTTCTTGTGGGTTTGTAAAACAAATTAGCCATTGTAAATCACCGGGCTTCAAGGTTTTGGACAAATCCACGTGGAAAGAGTTGGGACCTCTTTTCTCTCCTCCAGTTAAGAAATCTAATTCCGCCAAAGTGATTTTTATGCAACCTTTTATGTTCCACAGCACAGGACTGTGGTGAGAATTATTTGACATTGAAACTTTTTGTTGATGTTGTTTCCCTAACAAAATGATGTTCCTCTTGCAAAGTTGGGGCAGCGCCTGCACAAGAAGGGCGAGCGTGCTGCCGGCCGGCACCTGCGTGGTGCTCAGACACAGAAGAGCTGCCAGGCCTCGCTGCGTGCCCACCGCGGGAAGCCCTGGTCGCTGACAGTAAGGAAGGCCCAGGCCGCCCCCGCTCGCCTCGGCAGGGAGGGGAGAGAAGAGACAGGAGCGGGGCATTCCCTGTCCTCCCAAGCCGGGCCTTAGCTCAGGGACGCTGCCAACAAACAGCTCCGGAGTGCCTGCTGGAAATCAGGAATTCTCTGTGTCGCCTCGGACCCCCAGGGGAAGGGTCAACAGCTTGGACGTCCAGAGTTGATGCAACTCTCTCCCTTCCCCAGGAGGCCCGCGGTGGGGGCACAGACAAGTGATGGGTTTGCCTGCAGGGAGGCTGAGGCCAGCGGGGGTGGGTCGTAGGAGCACAGATGTCTTGGGGATGGCGGCGCACTAGGGAAGTGAGATGGCAGGGCCTCAGGGGTACTAAGGGGCGAAGAGGTGACTTGGAGTCGAGGGCCCACAGGATAGAGAATCTCCTAGCTTTCCACCTTCCCGCCTTTTCCGCATGAATCTGCAATCGGACCCAGGAATTTGCTCCCGCGTGGGAGAGGCAGTGGTGGGAAACGATGCTCCCCACAGAAAAGAAGAGGCGGCAACTGCAGAAAAACTGAGGAGAGGAAAGGGACAGCCACTTGGAAGTAGAATAGTTTGGGCTTCTCCTGGTTTGGGAGGGGAAGAGGGAGAAAGGAGAGGGACAGCGGAGAGCTGGGGAGTACAGTTCTGAAGCTGTTCCCTCCAGCCCCCACCCGTCAAACTTCCAGCTTGGCCCCTGCTCTCTAAGCGCTGAAGCTTGGAGGAAAAACGGATCCCTTCAACCCAGTGGAAATGAGCCCTTCCCTGATGGGCCTGAAGTCAGGTCCCAGCAGAGGAAAGTCGGTTACCTGAAGAAGGGACCCGGGGCCCATTCCGAGCACCGTCTCATCTCAAGCCAGAGAGCTGAGGGCCGCTAGCCGGGAATGGAGGCCTGGGGTCGGTTTCCCTGAGCGGGCCCTCGCAGGGCGGGTGGATGCCCCTCTTAGTTCTCTGGGTCCCCTGGGAGGAGTCTCTCAGTTCTTAAAAGCGTCGCAGAAGGGAGCTGGAAGTTTAAAGCCGCCTTTGCCTCCCGGAGGTGAGGCCAGGCTGGGGACGTGGGTGCTTGCGGCCTGGCTGGGAGCAGAGCCGCGAAGCTGGGAAGCTGGCTGGGGAGAGAGGGAAGGCTAAGGGGCAGACGCAGGGGCTCCCGAGGGGCGCAGGTCTGGGCTGGCCGCCGGCCTGGCCTCCGCCGCCTCGGCGGGGGCTCCGGTTTGCTCCCGCGGTGCCCGCCTGCGGCCACTCGCCGGCCCCCGGGGCCAGCCCGGGCGGGGTCGCACGCAAACAAGGATGCTTCTGTTTACTCGCCTCTGCCTGTGGATTTCTAAGACATTCAGCAGGCACAATCATTAAACTAATTTGTATTTGATTGTTTGGGCGGACGGAGGGTAGTTTTATTGCGCTAAGCATTCAAGCAGGCACGCATCGCTGATTACCAGTATACATTAAATAAAGTTGTTTGTACACATTGTCTTACCACATATAGGCAGAGGCTTATTATTCTAATTACTCTAATTAGTGCATTGAAATGTTTTCTACTTGATTTGAGGAGACAGTGATTAGTTCTATTACTTCTTTTAACTCGTATTTTATGGAAAACTGTTGGTGCATGTTCAAATTACTTTATTTGCCCCTGGAATATAACGCTGACCCAAACGCAGTGAACTGCACGGCCCTCGTGGGGCCCCGACTTTGATGCGGGCCTGGGCTTGGAAGAAGCGTCTGTTATTTATTATTTCCCTCCCACCCGCGTAGCCTGGTCTCCCGGCGCCCGGCCCGCAGCCCCCACCCTGTCCTGCGCCCCAGATGCGCGCCCCACTCTGGCCGAGTCAGGGCAGACGCTGATCCCAAACCGGCTCGGACGCAGTATGGCTGGCCTGCTGCCCTGCTAGTTCCCCCGTACGATTACTTTTAAAAGACTCCCTTAAGCATATTTTCCGTGAATCTGTTTCTGGTGCTTTAATGTTACTATTAATTGATAAGATCAGCTCATCAAACATACTATTTCGATAGGGAATTGTAATTAAAACCTTAATCCTGTTTGAGACTTTTTTCCCTTTAAATTCCTTTTTCTTAAGGAAGAGGTGCAAAGTTCACTATAAAAGTATTATAACAGGGAGATTAATTTGTTATCTAAATAACAATCTTTGCTATTGATCCACCGTACTTTTGTGTTGGTCCGGAGGCCCTTAAAAGGGGGAATATGACAAAGCAGAAGATTTGGACCGAGCCTCGCAGACTCGGATCGACTTGAGAAAGCGAGGGGTCCGCAGTCCTCCCCCCCTTAACCACAATCTGAAGACGCTTCAGAGGTGGGTCCTATCGGCCCCTGCGACAGCACGGGGCAAGCGCAGTCCCAGAGCTGCAGGCCTGGGAGCCTGGCTCCTCCACTGTCCTCTCCTCGAGAAGCGAGATCTGTTCAGTCTCTAGGTAAATATTCGACCGTTTCTGCTTTTACTTTTAATATTTAAACTCGGATTATCCCGTCTCTAAATGCGCGCTCCTAACCTTTGCGGGTGGCTGGGATGTAATAAACTCGGGCTGGGCGGAGCGCTCTGCCTCCCCTGGTCGCGGCCGCCGCCTCCCGCCCCCGGCCCGCCCCGCCTGGCGGGCCCCGGCCCTCCGCCCCCGCCGCCCGTAGCCACAGCCGCGCGGGAATGAAATCTGCGCCTCCCGGCAGCTGACGGCTGAGCATCCAGGACGCTCGCAGGCGGGGGAGGCCGCCCTTTATCCCTGCAGAGGCGTCGGGGGCTGCAGATGGAGACAGGCAACCCCGCGGCGCCCCGGAGGAGAAAAGGCCCGGGTCTAGGAGGAGCAGCCCCGGGCAGCGGGGAGGGAAGGGGCAGGAGAGGCCGGGAGGTTGGGCAGGGTCGCTGATGTGTGTGTTTGGGGTGGGGGGAGCAGACCCTGTTCAAATCTATCTCCCTTCCTCGAAAACCATCTTTAGAAAAGGTCATGGCCCCAGTTTGAGAAGAAGCGCAAGAATTTGTGGAGCGAAGAGGACCGTTTGTGCTCCCAGGTCAGCTCAGTAGTCGGAGATTTTCTTCTTCTTTTCCAAGAGCTTTCCCCACTCACACCCTCCTCCTTTCCCTCTAACAAAGTCTTCTTCCCCCACGCACAGACTTGTTATGTAACAAAGTCTCCCCGGCGAGTTTAACTGAAGAATAAAGGACAAGCCAGCCCCACCCCTCCTTTCTCCCCCTTCCCTTCTTCCTCCTCGCTCTCTTCCCCCAGTGCATCTGTTCTCGGGACGTCTGCCCCGGTACCCGAGAAGGCGGCGGGCTTTAGCCGAGTAGAACTTTGGCGCCCCACAGTGGCTTCGGCTCGGAACTACTCTCGATTTTCCGGCCGCCTAATCAGTTCAAATGTCTTGTTTTTAGATCCAATTCTCCTTTCCCCTGTTCCTCCCTCTTCACTCTACGTTCTTTCCCTCAGCCCCTCCTATCCAAACACCTACGAAAGTGACTATGTATATGACTCATGGAAAAGTTTCTAAACATCCAGTTCTAGGAAGTTCCTAAGTAGAGATTTGAAAAGTTTCCTCGAAAGGACCATATGTTCTCTACCAGAAAAGCACCCCAAGGTAGGACCCCAATCCATAGTTCTTACAGGTTGAGACTGTAATAGGCCACTCTTCAGTCTCTCAGCCAAGACCCAGCTTTCCACCGGCACCAGCAAGGCCAGAGCACTGGGTCAGAAGCCAGGTAGTTAACAGCAGGGAGACTGTCCATCCGCAGACAGGGAGTCTCGCAGATTCTATTTAACCCAGCCCAGGTTTCATCTGACATTTCTTCCTATAGAGCAGATTTTGATAATTTTGAGAGTTCAGAAGTGGGTTTTCTTAAGTGGTTACCTTGAACAGAGACCCACCCATGGAAGAATTTTCCAGAATAGGGAAAACATTTCCCCAGAAACTCCCACCAAAGGTATTAGTTCAGCCTATGGAGCTGAACTTTGCTTTCTTCAGAGGCCAGTGAATTAGTCCTCCCGGCACACTGTGGTCCATTTTCACCATGAGTAGTGTTTCCTCCCTCTGCTTTCATTCCTAGTAAGATGAGAAGGAGAGGAAGAGAAAGAACGTTTTTAGGCAGCACCCAGCAGTACCGGTGGAACTGGGCGATGGCCTTGTAGTCAGAACACATGCGTTTGTCCACACTCTTGCCAGCCAGCGCCTGGGAAAAGTCAGCTGATATCTTCAAATCTCAGTTTCTTCATAGGCAGAGTGTGAATAATAAAAATCTTTCCAACAGGGTTGAACTAAGGCTCGCGTGATATAGCATACATAAAGCATTATATAAAGTGCAATTCCAAGGTGAAGGGCTATTGTTGGCACTCCAGTGGCAGCCTCTGCTGTGACACACCAGTAGTCCCACCACTTTGAAGGCTGAGGCAGGAGGATGGCTTGAGCCTAGGAGTTTGAGGTTGCAGTGAGCTGCGATGATGCCACTGCACTCTAGCCAGGGTCACAGAGTGAGATGTTGTCCAAGAAAAGGGTGGGAGGACTTCACATTAGGTGTTTATTGTATGTGTCTGTTTCACCCCTGACGATGACAATAAGAAATATTTTTTCAACAAGAAATATTTTAACTTAAAAATACCCATATAGCCTTATGTCTACTAGTGTGGAGAAAAAGAAATGCGGGGACAGTCATCTCAACTTCCACCTCCAATTCTGATGAGTTTTAAGTCGAGGCTGCCACTCGCCAGACTTTCTTGCTTAGGACTTTCGGGCTCTGGCTTGTAGCTAAAACCACCACGGAGGCCTAACTGCCCCGATTGCAGCTCCACTGTGATGCCAAGGCCAGCCCGGTACTTCTACAAAGCACTTTATTTCTTATTCGTCTTCCAAACTCTTGACATTTAAAGCGTCCTCGTCTGGATCATTTATACCAGCCTGAATTAGTCAAGAGAATACCGGGATCACACACTTACCACCCCGACCCCCTCCACACACACACACACCCCCAGAAGCGGCAGCAGAAGAAACCGCAACACTAACCCCAGCAGCTTGGCAGGAACAGATCCAGGCCGCCGGTGGAGAGCTCCATGGGGCAAGGGCATCATCCAGTCCCTGGCTTACAAATAAAGACGGTTTGGACCACAGACGCGCCACAGGAGCTCCCGTGACACCCGGAGTCGCCGGGAGAGGTGCTGTGGAGGAAGTCGGTCCCCACTCTACGGTCCTCTCCGCTACTGGGGGTCCCACTCCACTCTTTCCACTTCCCCCGAGCCCTCCCTACCGTCCCTTTGGTGGAGGAGGAGTGGCCCAGGCCGGTCCCTCCCTTTGCCTACGCGTGGGAGGCCCCTCGGGGCGCCCAGGCAGGGTGGCGTCGCGGACTCGCGGGCAGCCCCCACGCGGCAGGAACGCGGGCGTAGGACGGGTGTAGCCCAGGGCCGTCCGGGGGCCACCGCAGGGCTCTCTGCTCAAGAACTCATGTGGGGAGGAGAGGCTGTTGGGGCTGGAGCCGCCACTCCAGGCGGAGCAGTGGGGCCTCGGCATCGTGGGCCTCCCTCTCCACTTTTGGGACCCTGGCGACACCACCTCGCAAAGTCCAGGAAGCCGCCAGCCGGGAAGGGACATGCAGCCCCTGGTTCTCAGCGCCGGCCGCTCCAGCCCACACACGCCCCTAGACAGTTGCCTTCTGAGCGCCTGGAGGCCTTCCAAGGCCCACTGGAGAAGGTAGCTGTGGCTGGCCGAGGCTCTGGGGAAGGGAAGTCGAGGCAGGGACCAGGACCTTCTGGGAGGACGCAGGTCCAACATGAATCATGAACCGAGGAGTCAGCGCCAGAGGCACATCCACCAGGTTATGGGAAAGGTCAAACCACTAGCCCCAAAGACAGCAAAACTTACTACCCAAGGCGTGTGGTGGGCCCTGCTCCCTCCAACAGTCATTGATAACGCAGGTACAGGTACGTGAGCACACACGCATTCCAGAAGAACAAACCTAAGTTCAGTCAAGTGGGAGTCAGGGGTAATCAAAGATAGGAGGGGAAAGTGATTGAGTAATCTTAGAGAAGAAAGAAAAAGGAGAAGGAATGCTTTGGCAAAGAGGAGTGGGAGCACCAGGTGGGAGGCAGCAGGAAATAGCAGAGGGCAAGCGGGTTTAATCAGCTGGGCCAGAGAACAGGAGCTGGAGGCCGGCAGAAGAACGCTGCTGAGAGAGCAGCGCACAGCGTTAATTGGTAGAGGGTCCTGAAGAAGTTTTAATTAGAATCAAAAGGCAATTAAGGTGCATTGCAGAGGAGAGATACGATGAAAATAAGCTTCTGGAAGACAGTTGACCTGATGTATAGGAAGGCTTGGAAAGGGTAAGGATGAAAGCAGGGGTTAGGTGTGAGGAAGCTGTTGGAAGACCTGACTAAGAGATCAGTCAGAGAAGTCTGGAAAAGATATGCACATGATGGTGCCTGGATGGCTGTAGAGGCTAAAAAAAGAGAAATAGACTCATAGACCATGATTACATTTTGGAGGAATCAAATGGGCCAGGATAAAGAGATGAGAACAAAAGACAATTGCAGGAACTGTGTTCAGCTTCAGATGTGCTAGTTTTACTGCGATAGTTTCTCTCTCCCCTCATACACACTCACACACACACACTCATGCACACGTACAAGAATCACGAAGTCTTCAGGAGAGCAGGTTTTTCAGTAACATTTAACTACTCTATTTATTAAACCTACCTTTAAGGCTGATCCTAGTAAAAACAACTTAATTTCAATTGAGAAAATTTAATTATCTAACATATACTAGGCCCTGTCCTAAATGGTGCCTCTGTAACAAATAAAATACGAAGGAAGAGCAAACAAACATAAACCAGAGGCTGCACATTTTTCATATGTAGTAGGCTCTATCTGCGGTGTTCAGAACTCTTTGTAGGACTGTGGCCAGGCTTCTAGTAACTTCCCATGACTTAAGCCATGTGACTTCTTTTTTCATGTACTTCTGACACATATTTTCATCCAAATGTCTGTTTTCAAGACAGTTTAAAAAAGACTATTTTTTAAAAAAATTTAGATATACATTGAAATTTCCTTGTTTCGCATGTTCAGTCAACTAAAACTGAGGGGTTAGATCTGGAGAGAATACATTTGTTTATATTTAATACTATTTCTAGTTAAAGCACAAAAACACCTAAGATTTTCTAGCCTTTAAAAGATAAGAATGGTATACTGGATTACTTCGAGTTAGGAAAAAGGAAGGTAATTTGAATAGAGGCCAGTGGAATACAAATATGTCAGTATTCTCTTGAGTATAGTATAAAGTAACTGAAACTGCCTAGTTTTAAATACAGAGCATGAGAAAAGCTGAAAGCTTTTCCTTTTAGCTCAAGAATAAGATGAGATGACCACTCACCACTTTTTATTCAATATAATACTGGATGTCTGAGCCAGAGCAAGTAGGCAAGAAAAAGGAGTGAAAGGCATCCCAATTAGAAAGGAAGAAATAAAATTGTCTGTCTTTTCCAATGACATGATTTTACATATAGAAAACCCTAAAGACTCCACCAAAAAACTATTAACATATTAGAGCTAATCTATGAACACAGTAAAGTTAAAGGATATAAAATCAGCCAAAAATCATTAGCACTTCCATACACTGAAAAAGAAATCAAGAAAATATTTCCATTTCCATTTTTTCCAGCCAAAAAAGTAAAATACTTAGGAATAAATTTAACTACGGAGATAAAAGCTCTGTACATTCAAAACTGTAAAACATTGATGAAAGAAACTAATGAAGATGCAAATAAATTGAAAGATATCCTGTGTTCATAGTTTGGAAGAATTGATGTTATTATAATGTCCATATTACCCGAAGTAATCTAGAGATTCAACGCAATCCTTATCAAAATACCAATGACATTTTTCACAGAAATAGATAAAACAATTCTAAAATTTGTATGGAACCACAAAAGACCTTGAATAGCCAAAACAATCTTGAGCAAAAGGAACAAAGCCAGAGGCTTCACACCATCTGATTTCAAAAATACGTTATGGAGCTACAAAGGTCAGAACAGCATGCTACTGGCATAAAAACAGACACACCGATGGAACAGAACAGAGAACCCAGCAATAAAGCCACATGTTTACAGTCAACTGATCTTTAATAAAGGTGCCAAGAACCCAGAATGGGGACAGGAAAGTCTCTTCAATAAATGGTGCTAGGAAAACTGGATATCCATATACAGAAAAAATGAAATTTTATATATCTCACCTCATATACAAAAAATGACTCAAAATGAACTGTGAGACTGCTAGAAGAAAACATAAGGATAAATGGGATTGCACCAAACTAAAATGGTTTCCACAGCAAAGGCAACAATCAACAGCGTGAACAGACAACCTATGGAATGGGAGAAAATATTGGCCAACCACAAATCTAATAAGGGTTAATAACCGAAATACATAAGCAACTCAACAGCAAGAAAATAGCCCATTTTTTAAAAGAAGAGGGCAAGGGACCTGAGCAGACATTTCTAAAAGACAAAACTTTCCAACAGGTATATTTTAAAAATGCTCAACATCACTAATCATCAGAGAAATGGAAATAAAAACCATAATGAACTATCACTTCACGCCTGGTAAAATGGCTCTTATCAAAAACATAAAAGATGACAAGTGTTGGAAGGGATGTGGAAGAAAGAGAATGCTTGTATACTGTTGGTGGGTAAATTAGTACAGCCATTATGGAAAACAGTTCGAATAATAGAACCACCACCGAATGATCCAGCAATTCCACTTCTGGGTATATATCCAAATGAAATGAAATCCATATGTTGAATGGTACTCCCATAGTTTTTGCTGCATTGTTCACAGTGGCCAAGAAATAGAATCAATCTAAGTGTTCATAAATGGATGAATGGATAAAGAAATTATGGTACATACGCACAATGAAATACTATGAAGCTTTAAAAAAGAAGGGAATCCTGTCACTTTGTGACAACATGGATGAGCCTACAGGACATTGTGCTAAGTGAAATAAGCCAGGTACAAAAAAACAAATACCGAAAAATATCACTTACACATGGAACCTAAAAAACTTAAACTCAAAGAACAGAGAGTAGAATGGTGCTTGCCAGACATAGTGGCTAAAGGGTAAAAAGTTTTAGTTAGGGTAAATAATTTCTGGAGATGTTCACCATGGTGACTATAGTTAATAACAATGCACTGTACACTTGGAAATTTATAAGAAATTAGATCTTAAATACTCATCACAAAAATAGTATGTGAAATGATAAAGATGGTATTAGTTTGATTTAATCACTTCATAATGTATATAAAATATCATGTTGTATATCATAAATATATATAATTTTATTTGCTAATTGTACCTTAATAAAAGTGGGAAAAATTAACACAGAACATGAATTGACTTCCATAAGATTTCCCTTCCTCGTCTATATGCTATCATTCTAAGCTGGTTCCATTTTCCATCACCTATTTAAAATCAAACCAACCAGGGCAGTGCTTGTGGCTCAAGGAGTGGGGCACCAGCCCCATATACCTGGGGTAGCGAGTTCAAGCCTGGCCCCGGCCAAAACTGCAAAAAAAAAATCAAACTGACCAGAGGACCTTAATTTTTTTTTTCTTGGAAGCTCCCTAAGTAGTATTCAGAAAAAAAAAACTTTTCAACTAAAAATGTTTGTCAGAAATTAATATTTTTAGGTTCTTGGAAAAAAATGATAAACTATTTTCTGCAACATTTTCCAGAATAAGATTTAGCTCTCATTTGTTAAGGGAATTAAAATTTTGTGGAGTCATTTCGAAGCATTTTTTTCACATGCAGCCATACTACTCCCACCCACCACCCCCCATGTATTTTACAAAACAGATCATGTCTAAAACCTGTCAGATGCAGCTAAGTGTTAAGAGAGGCTGAGCAGAGAGGCTGTGGGCTCAGGCTCGGAGTTAGAAGGTGAACATACCCAACCAGTGGAGGAGTTGCTGGATGCCCGGTTTCTCTGCTGTCATTGGCACAGTCTTTTCATTTGAAAAAAAAAAGTAAGATAGTATCAAGTGGGGGCTAAGGTTTCAGAATTAACTCTGTAGTGAGGCAACATTTTAGGAAGCAATATAAAAGCTAATTTCTGAAAGAGCTTCATGTGGCATTGATTCAAACGGTAAGTTTCATAGTTAGATGATAAATATAAAATTCTTTTTAAAATTTTGCAGTTTTTTATAAAGAAAGATATAAAAAATATGCAAATACCTGTGTACCTACCACACAGTTTAAGACATAAAACATCAGAAGCACGTGTTTTCCCGAGTCACAGCACCTTGATCCCCTTCTCTCTTCCTCACCAGAGATAACCACCATCCTAAATTTGGTATTTACCACTTCTATAAATTTATTTATATTTTTCTACATGTACTTTCATTCTTAAGAGTCTTTCCTATTTTAAATCTACACGAATGATATACAACTTTTGAATACATTACATTTCACAGAAAATTATCTCAAAAGCAAAAGACAAACATCTTGGACAACTGCCATACTTTTCCGACTTACATAATGCAATATTTTGATTCAATTTGGCTCTTCCAAAGTATTAATTTTTTCAAAAATTGAAACACTACAGAGTAAAACGCAGAATGGATGGCAATAACAATATTTGTATTTTACCTTTTTAAATAAGAGCAAAAAACCTATATATTTTACAAGTGCTCAGCTCAGTTGTCTGTATCAGCCAAAGAAAACAGACTAGCATATGTGCGTAATGTCAGAAATATTTACTTCCAAATGAAAAGAAATGTATTTCATTTTGAGTATGTTATGAGTGTCAAATGGTTCAGGAAGAATTCTACTGTGTCTATGGAGGGGATTCTGTAACAAAAAAATCCAATTTTTTTTTCTGCAATTATAAATAAAAGCAAAAGTGTGGTAGATTGTTTCCAGAGACGGCCACAATAGTCCCGTCCTGCACACTTCCCGCAATGAGATTGTGCTGCTCCTCTAGTTGAATGGTACATGGTAGCTGGGTTGGTTTTTGTTTTGATCAAGAAAATTCATCCATAGAAATGACCCTACCTGGCTTACATGGCTAAACTTCAAGGGACCTTGTAACTTCTATTCTTACACTCTTAGAAGTACTGAGAGGAGAGAAACAAAGTGTACTGACCACTCAAACCACCTGTATCCACGCCCGGCTAATCTGCGAGCTGAACGAAGCCCCAAGCCATAATACATCATACCCACCAACACAACACAACCACATACCAACTTCCAGGAACAAAAGAATTGCACTATCCACAGAATTGCGAGAAAGAATTAATAATTATTATCTTTTTTTCTTTCTTTAAAATTTCAGATGACTATGCGGGCACAAACCATTAGGTTATATAACTTACACATACAAGGTTAAAGTCTGAGTTGTAGTTATCTCCTACACTCCAGGATTGTGCCATTTACACATGCATTGTACCCATTGTGTGGGAACCTACTGAACACCCCCTTCTCCTCCCTTATTCTTGAATTTAATTGACATTTTCTCTGGTGTGGGTCTGTGATGGCTAATCTAGTTTCAAATTTCTAACATTTGAGGGGCTACAGTGCAGCAATGCACAACTGCAAGGAAGAGTGATATGAGAACTGGCTTGTCCTATAGGTTTAGCATATTTGCACTGCAAGTTCAAATCATAAGAAAAATGTCACAAAGAAAGTCCTACCAGTTCTGCATCATCACAAAGCTCAACATTCAAAAGTTCTTGGGATGCCATTCTTCTCCGAATCACAGTCTTCGAGGTGTGTCAAATGTGAGTGAAGGAATTTGCCCTAGATGAAAATTTTCAAACAACCAGTCCAAATGACACTATTTGGCACTTATTAGTGTGTGGGAAATTCTGAACTACTCTGATATCAATATTATTTATATATCACCTAACCCCAGTGAAAATGGCTTTTATAAAAACATCCACAAACAAGTTCTGATGTGCATGCAGAAAGGAATACCTCCACACTAGTCCAGCCTCTATGGAAAGTAGTGTGGAGATGCCTCAAAGAACTTAATGTAGACCTGCCATTTGACCCAGCAATCCCACTACTAAGCTTTACCCAAAGGAACAAAAAGACATTTTATAAAAAATACACTTGCACTTGAATATTTATAGTAGCACAATTCACAATCACAAAGATGTAGAAACCATCCACGTGCCCATCAATGGATTAATAAAATACGGTATGTATACCACAAAGTACTATTTAGCTCTAAAAAATAGTGATCTAGTATCTTTCGTAACAACCAGAATGGAACTGGAGACCATTCTCCTATGTAAAGTTATCACAAGGATGGAAAAACAAACACCACATGAACTCAGCACTAAATTGGAACTAGTCCATCAACACTTATGTGCACATAGGGAAGTAAAACTCGACAGAAACCAGGTAGGTAGGAGTGGGCAGGAGGGGGCAGGTTAATTCACACCTAAATGATACAGTGCACATATTCTGGGTGAAGGGCGCCCTTTAAACCCTGGCTTAAAATGTACAGAAGTAAACTGTGAAACTGAAACATATGTACTCCTGTAATAGTCTGAACTTCTTTTAAAAAGGCCATTGCTTAAGTTTTAAGCATTACTTATAATTGCCACAAAGAGTTTATAATCCAAGAACACAAATGCATACCAACTTCCAGAAGAACAGAAACATGAATATTGTGTATAATATTTTGCAGGGAAAAACTAAAAAAGACAAAAGGATCTTGCCCTTTATAGGAAATGGTGGAAGAATTTCTTATAAAAATATTTTCTTCATGGCTCGGCGCCTGTGGCTCAACGGGCTAAGGCGCCAGCCACGTACACCTGAGCTGGCGGGTTCGAATCCAGCCCGGACCGCCAAACAACAATGACGGCTGCAACCAAAAAATGGCCGGACGTTGTGGCGGGCACCTGTAGTCCCAGCTACTTGGGAGGCGGAGGCAAGAGACTTGCTTGAAGCCAGGAATTGGAGGTTGCTGTGAGCTGTGATGCCACAGCACTCTATCCAGGGTGACAGCTTGAGGCTCTGTCTCAAAAAAAAAAAAAAAAAGTTTTTTTTCAAAATAGTAATATATGACCATCAGAACTTTTTCATTTGTAAGCCACTGAAACCAAATCAAACAAGCTTAGCAAACAAAAAAACAACCCAAAGAAAAGGAATTTATTAGATCTTGCAACACAAAACTTCTGAAATGACTCTATCCAGGGAGACAGTAGGATTGTTAAGATTGAATCTGGCTCTGTTTCCTGGCAGGTGAACTCATTCTGGTGACTAGAATGTTTGATGATAGATAAGGTTTATATTCAGTACTACCAGGAACCTCAGAATGAAGAGTTCCACCTGAGGCCAAAAATTAATTTAATTGCCTACTCTTCAATAATCACTCTGAGGTGGGGTGGGGACCTGCAACGCTCTCCACGGCCAGTCCTCAGGTCACATACCAACCTCCTAAAACCAAATTTTCCAAAGAAAGTTAGAACAATGATTCAAGAAGGGTTGAAGTGTGGCTGAATAGGAAAAAAAAAAAAAAATAGAAAGTGTCCACTATAATTAATGTACTTTTAATATAGTAATGCTTATATTTTAAACAGCTCTAGGCTAAGTCCTAAAAGTAAAGGAATTTGGAGAGTTCTTTTCTTTCTTCACTTAGCAAGTTAAAGAAATAGGTTGTACCAATATGTAGATGAGTTCCAAAAGTGAAAATATTTAGTAGTCTGTTAACCTTCTGTTTCTGTTACTTACTGTATAGGTAATAGACCTTTTGAGGAAACTACTCTTAAAAAAGATTCAAAGATTTCATCTAAAAATTGTTCTTATTTGAAATTCCACAACATTCTTAATGAAAAAAAAATATTATCTGCATAATTACATTAAATGGCTCCTGGAATACATTACCACTAATGATGCTAATAGAGTTAGTCCAGATGCAAACTATAAAAACATCCATTATCTTTTGTCCTTGAAGGAACTGCATAAATTGCTTCTTTTTCTTGTAAGAGGTCTACTAAAGATATACTATAATTTCTTGTATTTTGTTTTGTAAACTGTTCTACAGAGTCTCAGTATCTCACAAAATTTTCTTAGATGATTCTAAAAATATATCCCGTAACTTTATACTTTTTTCCATGGCCCAATTTCATATGTAATTGATTTAATGAATGTTTTAGCCAAGTTTTTCTTCCTCATTTGTATTCAGCCTACAGAAATTAAGTAGCACTGTATGCAACAAAAATATTTTATAAAAAATAAATGAAATTACTGTTATGAGTAATACATGAAAGTTGAAGATAGATTTCTTTGTGTATCAGAATTATGATGTCAGCTTATAGAATTAAAAAAAAATGTCTGTAATGATAAAGTATTTAACTTAAATATTCTGAGTCTCAAGGTCATAAAAAAGCAAAAGTCCTACAAAAATAGTGCTTATTAAAAAACAAAGTAGATGTTTGTAAGGTAGGCAGGAACATGGTCACAGAAAAGGTTACACTTATTCCTCAATGAATGACTAGATGTCTTAGATAAGGTTTATATAAAGCGAATTTCTATTAGCTTTGCATGATTGTATATCATGAAGTTAAGTACCTGTGAAATCTTTTGAACCCAGTTAATAAAATGACTTTAATTTTCTCCATATAATTTGTAGGTCACATGCTTCTTTGTTGGTTTTGTCAGGAAGCATATTTTTTGAGTTCTCCAGAGAAACAGAACCAATATGATGTATATAGACAGAAAAAGAGATTTATTCTGAGGAATTGGCTCATGTGGTTATGAAGGCTGGCAAGTACAAACTCTGCAGGACAGGTTGGCAGGCTGCAGATCCAGGAAAGCCAGTGCTCGGAAGGTCCAGTCTGGAGGCAGTTTGCAGGAGAACAAGTTAGAGTCAACACTGCAGATGAAGTCCAAAGGCAGTCTGCTGGAGAAACTGTCTTGTTCTGGGAGGCCAGTCTTTTTGTTCTCTACAGGCCTTCCAAAGATTGGATGGGGACTACTCACATTATGAAGAGCAGTCTTCTTTCTTCAGAATGTGCCAATTTAAAAGTTAACCTCATTGAAAACACCCTCACAGAAACACCCAAAATAATGTTCATCCAAATATCTGGGCACCCTATAGTCTAGCCAAGTTAACACATAAAACTAACCATCACAAGTTCACCCCTGGTCAAGCTGGCACTTGACCACATGCATCTCCTTAAGCCATATTTAATCACCACAGAAAGACAATAATTGATTTTACTCACAGAACATGGTAATACTAAGAGATGGCCCTCAGAAATTCTATGTATTTCAGACATATGCTTCCTTACTTCCATTATTAGTCCAATTTTCCCATAATATCATGGTATCACTGATTCCAGGATAAGTCTCCCCAACCAGAACCTTAACCCCCTTTTCTCCTGTTGACTCAAAGTCATGAGGAGCCCAAAGTGGGCAAGCAGCAGTTTACTTCCAGTTCAATGGAATCATTATTGTATCTCCTGGTGGAAACATTCTTTCCTTTGGAATTAAGACCTCTGATCCAGCAGGATGTAAGGTCATAAGAATAGGAAGCAAAAACTTTGCTAACGCATCAGTAGAGATAAGCGAGTGGCGTTACTTGCATTTTCATCCCTTGACTCCTGGGCCCATGTATCCTGGCTATGGGAGAAACATCCCTAGATATTGACAACGATTCAGAGTACAGACAGCCTCCTGGAGAGCCTTTCCCCAGCCCGTCAAGGTTTTACCCCCTACCTGGCACTATGACTGAGTCTTTAAAAGGCCAAGTCAAGATTCTATCAAGATAGTTGCTTCAGAATAGTGGGGACACAGTAAGACCAGGGGATTTGATGATCCTTGCTTGATCAGAAGCACTGCTGTGCAAAACACTAGGATGGTGGACAAGGCGTTCTATAAATCCAAACGTGGCGGTTTGGGCAGAGGTGCTGTGCAGGGAAGGCAAATCCACATCCAGCAGGAGTGTTTATTCCAGAAAGAACAAAATGCTTCCCCCTCCATGATGTAAGGGGTCCAATGTAATCAACATGACACCAGGTGGGGTTACATAAAGCTAGGGTCTCACATAAGTTCTGTCTTATGGTAGTAAAATGGCGTAAGAATCATTTAGATTTGATGCAAATGGACTTTTCTGTGTGCTAACCATAGGAGACCCCTTGGCCTGGTCTCACTTGTCTATAAAGCTGTACATCATTTGGAGAAAGAATCTTCTGTGTCCACTACTCAGCTCAAGTGTTTGGTGTTGAGATTAAGTTCCGAGGCCAGGAGTTACGTGAGCTTTAACACAAGCAGATCCATAGGTCCCTTAACACACAGGGCACTCCCAGACAGCAGAGCAGGCAGGTAGGAAGAATCAGGGAGGTCCAGGTGAAGGAGAGGGAAAGGTTCAAATAGATGGACAGTTTTAATGTAGCTCGATCTTATTTTGCTAAAAACATTTTATACATTTCAATAGCTACTTTTTTTCTCTTCAGTTTTAAAGGGCTCTAAACCTATTGTCTAAATGACGTCAGTTCTGTTAGAGGCAGGCATATATTTATGGCATGAAAACCTTGACTAGGACATATGTTACATGTATCAGAAGATACTGAGGAATGAATTACTCTTTTACTTAGTTTGTTTTAAAATCAAGACTTGTAGTTTTCAGAGGAAATCCTGAATATTATTATCCATTCGTATATTAAAACGTACCCCATGTATGCATCCCCTGAAAGTAAGTACTTACTTTATGAGAATTAAATCTGGTGCCTTTCACCCACACTGAATTCATAGTTGAAGTTTCATATTTCAATTAAGCAATTAAAACTTTTTGAAATTAAGTATAACTTTAAATTACTATAATTCAAAATAAAGTATCACACATAATTGAAAAATAGACAAGAGAAAGATGGAAAGAATAAGTTTGCCAAAGGGATGATAGATCTGAAAGTAATAAATTAAAATGACTTTCAAAATAGGTGGGAAATGAAGAGAAAATAAAACTGCCACATAGCCTGCTTTATAAAACTTGGATTTTAATAGTCTTGCCTGACACAAGAGATGAGACAAGCTATGGATAATCTCTAATATTTGTTCAACAAATATTTATTGAGTAACTACCTATGTACCAGCAACTAGGCTAAGCCCTGACAATATAGCAATGAACAAAACAAAGTCCGTGTACTTATAGAAAGTAACATTATAGAAAAGTGGATACAAATGGATACATATGTCAAATAATATTAAGTGTTACAAATAAAAATATAGTGGGTTACAAGGGCTAGAGATTGATGGGTGGAGGGGGATATGCTACTTTATTTTTGGATGGTCAATAAGGGCCTCTGCCCGTAAGTAAGAGCAATGCTCTACCCAGAGCATTTCAGGAACTCAGTGCAGAGTTCCTGGGATGGGGGTGGATAGGAAGAAGTAGAGATAAGATCTTAGAGGTAGCCCACATAGGGTTTTGAAGAAAAATGATACAATCTGTATTTAATAGGGACATTATGGCTATAGGGATTATTTGTAAGGAAACAGGGAAGCAGCAGAAAGATGTGGATATAATAATCAACAGAAGTTCCGTTGTACTTCAGTCTGAAATTGATCTATCTATCTCGTATGCATCTGGAGAATGCCAATACTAATCAAAGGAAGAGTAAGATATTTTGCTTTCTGGCCAGGCTCAGTGGTTCACGACTGTCAGAACCTTAGTACTCTGGGAGGATGTGGAGGGTGGATTGTTTGGCTCAAGAGTTTGAGACCAGCCTGAGCAAGAGCAAGACTCTGTCTCTACTAAACATAGAAAAACTAGCTAAGCCTAGTGGCGCACACCTGTAGTCCCAGCTACTCAGGAGCCTGAGGAAAGAGGATTGCTCAAGCTTAAGAGTTTGAGATTGCTGTGAGCTATGATGGCACCACACACTACACAGGGCAACAAAGTGAGACTTTGTCTCTAAAAAAAAAAAAAGTATTTAAGATATCTTGATTTGTACATTTCTAAAGTTTATACATAAGCATAATTTTATCATTTATGGGGGTCCAATACACTAAATAAATAAATTCATCAAGACAAAATACAAACACCAAATAAAGAATGGGAAGCATCATATTATACTAAGTATGCAGTATCCCAGTATATTAGGCTATTCATTCCATTATTACTAAAATCATGTATAGGGTTTGTACTGCTGAGATGACTTGGAAACCTGTGGTACATGTTAAAAATGTAGTTTTCTGGGTTCTGTCTAGTATCAGGGGTGTGGGGACTGGAAATTTACATTTTAAACAAGCTCCCAGGTGATTCTCACATATAATGATGTTAAATCAGCAAATCTCCAGAGTAAAGGAAAAGTATTTTAGTGAGTTGAATGTTTTAAAGTAAGGTTAGATTGAATCATAAAAACAAGGAAGATCATATTCTATTACTTTATCTCAAATCCATTTTTGAATAAGATAGGGTATGAATAAAAGAAAATTAAAATTCCATTTCTGTACCACAATTATAAGAAAAACAATGACTTAAACTATAATAAAAATTGCAGAAGGACATGTTTTGTTAATTAGGTGACAATAAAAAATTATTGGAATAAGAGCTTTATAGTGAGAATGACCTTAGAAAGTTTCAGAACAACTTTCTCATTTTACAGATCAGGAAATTGAGACTCTCAGTAACAGCCAGAAAGTAGCATAGTCCACACCGAGGATTCCTCATGACTCCTTTCTCCTCTGCTGCTTCTATTACTTCTCCATTGATGATTTTAAAACATTTGTTAATAGTTTATCCTATTTTTTTATTTCCCACAGAATTAAACAGTAGTGATATTTGAGAAAATCTTACAAAGAGGATCTAAAAATTCTGAACTGAACCAATGTAATCAGTAATATATTTTTCTTAAAATTAAGATTTGATTTTCTTTCATATTATTTTGACATATGCTGGCTACCTACATTGAGCTCAAATGTTTGTGGTACAGTGTGTTACCTAGACTATTAGTGTTCAGAATCATGGGGTTCAGCTGTAACAATGGCTTCTTATAGAAAGAGGGTTCCTCTGACCAACAGCTGGCTCTGGCCACATGACTTACTTTAGCCAGCAGAGCGCAGACTTGATGAGCACTGAGTCATTTAGATGCTCTTCAACACCTTCCACATTGTTGCTAGTTCTCTTGCTTCGGTGCCTTCTGCCTCTAGGACATACCACAGGCAGGGCCTTTGCTTGCAGCCTGGGACCTGAATGGAGTGAACCTGAACCTGAACCACATCCGGCAGGGCAGCCTCGGCAACCCAGAATAGCAGCCAACATGCACATCAGTTGAGAAATGAATATTGATGTCAGCCACTGAAATTTTTGAAGTTTGTTACACATTATATATAGCCTAATAGAAGCAGACACATAAAGATTCCCAAATCTAGATCAAAAATTGCCAAAATACGGAAACAGCCTAAATGCCCACCAACCCAGGAATGG
>CAUYRH010060322.1:0-14583 GCA_963574655.1 Perodicticus potto
TAGTAAATGAGAAAATACCATGAATGTTATATTAATCAGGTTGATAAAAATATCTCCGATTGTATGTGAAGCCCGCACACTGTACTCCATGACTGAATTATTGTACACAGTTATGACTCAATAAAAAATAATTTAAAAAAATAAAAAAAATAAAATTATTTGGAAAACTGCAATCTAATCAGTAATACCAAAGGCTTTAGTCTAATGAGAAAGTCAACAAAGATAACCAATTTCCTCTCTAACAAAGAATGGCAATTTTTCCCATCCTTTCAGGTCTCATTCACAAAGTTTTCTTTCTTTCTTTCTTTTTTTTTTTTTTTTGCTGCTCTGCCGAGGCTGGGTTTGAACCCGCCACCTTCGGTATATGGGGCCTGTGCCCTACTCGATGAGCCACAGGCACCGCCCCAGAGTTTTCTTTTTAAATAGGAGATGCATTTAAAGGTTTCAGAGTCTTTTCTCTAAAAATGTTAATTTCTTTTCTTTCCTTCTTCCCCCTTTTTCTGCTTAAAGCCTTTGAGACTTCTTACCTGCAACTTTAATTATTTAATTTCTTCACTGCATTATTTAAAAGACAGTTTTGAGACTGAAGTATGCATGAAGCAAGTGTGACTCCATGCAAAATTGAGGAAAACTGTGAGCACTTCACAGTGGGGGATGATTTAGTACAGGACATTTTGCAAACTCTATTCCTGTTTTATCTTAATATAGCCCCTGCAAATATGGACTGCATGACTATTTGTGTAACTATGTCAGATAAATATCAGTGAAGAAAAGACATTTGGGATCTTGAAGAAAGGCAATGTATGTGGAGGAATATAACTTCTTGTTAAATGCATTTAGAAATGCGTCAAAGTAGAGACAAGACTAGAAATGCTTACCACAGCATTTGAATGCAGAAATTTCTTTAGGTTTTCCTACCAGCATAAAAATAAAATGGAACAGCAGTATAAAGGGAACACAAATGCAATTTGTAAAAATGCGTGATTCTCTTACACTCATGACAACGTCTTCAACAAAAACTGTAATTACGTCAGAGGTAGAGATATATGTACTTAAAAATAAAAAGCTCTATGCTCTCACTATGCCTGGGTGAGGAGTACAGCTACAACTTAGACTCTAACCAAGGCAAACAATGTAACCTAATTGTCTGTACCCTCATTTTAACCTGAAATTTTTAAAAAATGGGAAAAAGCACTTTTTTTCTGATTGAATTAGTGTAAGTTTATTGTAGAAAGCAGTAATATGAATAACAATATTTTATTATCGCCCCAAACACTTTTACCCTTTAGTCACTATCTTGGCATATTTCTTTCATTCTCTCTCTGTCAGTATTAATTAGATAAATTATATATATATACGCACACATACATAAACAAAAATATGTAAATAAAATATACATATCCTTATGCATATATACATATATACATACACACATACATAAAACATATATGTACATATACACATAAACACTCATCATTTTTATCGAATTTTAACATTTAATTATGTTTACCTACATATTTAAAATATCCTTCCTTCCTTCCTTCCTTCCTTCCTTTCTTGACAGAGTCTCACTATGTCGCCCTCGGTAGAGTGCCGTGGCATCACAGCTCATAGCCACCTCCAGCTCTTGGGCTTAGGTGATTCTCTTGCCTCAGCCTCCCAAGTAGCTAGGACTATAGGTGCCTGTCACAATGCCCAGCTATTTTTTGGTGCAGTTTGGCCAGGGCCAGGTTCGAACCCGCCACCCTCGTTATATGGGGCCCGGCATCCTACTCACTGAGCCACAGGCGCCACCCTCTCTATTTATTTTCAAATATGTCTTTTCATGGCTGCAAAATGTTTTTATCATATGAATGTACTCTACATACATTCACGCACATTCTATATAAATATACACACAGCCATCCATCAGATACATTCTGAGAACTGCATCCTTAGGTCATGTGAATATTGAGAGTACTTTCACAAACATGGGTGATATCACCCACCACACACCCACTAAGGCTGTATGGTAGAGCCTGTTGTTCCTAAACCACAAGCCTATAAAGCATGTTATTGTGCTGAATACTGCAGGCAATCGTAAGTGTATGTAAACACATCTAAACATTGAAAAGGTAATCCATTGAGCTACAGTGTCACCAAAGCTACACTACCCCTAGGCAATGGGAATTTTTCAGCTCCATTTTAATCTCATGGGACTACTGTTGTATATGCGTTCTGTTGTGGGCCGAAACATCATTATGCCATGCATGACCATATAACCATTATTCTATTGTTAACACTATAAGTGGCTTCCAGCTTGGTGGGTGTATTACAGATAATGCTTAGAGGCAAAGCTTTTGGTCATAAGATAGCAGAATTAAATTCTTTTCACAGAGCAAGCTTCATTAAGTCCCATAATGACTCAGTAAGTTTTCTTTCTTTTTTGTTTAAGTAACTTTTATTTTATTTTATTTTGTTTTATCTTATTTTTTGGCCAGGGCCGGTATATGGGGCCGGCGCCCTACTCCTTTGAGCCACAGGCGCCACCTGACTCAGTAAGTTTTCTAAAAGTTCCTTGTATGGCTTCTAAGATAATCTGAATCTACATGCAAGTCATATTAATATTTAAAAAATTGCATAGTATTAACACCATGAGTCCTGAAATAACACTACCTCGGTTCTAATTCCCGATTTACTGCTCGTTGTGTGATCTTGGATAAATTCCTTAAATTTCTTCTGTCTATATTTTTATTTATAAGATGAGTATAATTCTGGAATCTACTTCACAAATCTATTGTGAAGATATAAAAAATTATGAAAAGGGATTTATATAGTAATTTTATAATAAAACTAGCAATAGATTAAAGTTATTTTTGCCAATATCTTAGCCTATTGTACATCAAAATACCTCTGAATACCATCAAGTGGGAAGTGTTATTTTACTTTCTCCCTCCAGACATTTTAAAGATTTTAAAATCAGATCACATGTCAAAAAAGAACAATTCGATATTCAAATAATCTATTTAATTGATTGTGTTCATGTGCTATCTCTATCGTTTGTGTAGTTTTTAATGTTACATCATACATACTCAAGCCAATCGATCCATTGCACGATACTAATATAGTCAGAGACAATGGAACTGTGTCACCCTCTGCAGTCCATGCCTCCTGATTTACCCAGATTTACATACATATATCCTTTCCTTCTGATATCTACTGAGAATTTTCCTAGGAGGCTGTGAATCCAAGGCACAGAGTTTGTTCAGGCTCTTTACAGGTGTTTTAGATGAGTAGACCTGTGCTATCTTTGTGACTGGATTTATTTTGGAAGTTCTTTCTGGAATCTGGGTGGCTGACTGTGGCCCAGCATCAGAGTGATAGTAAAGGGCCCCCTTAGAAAAGTTAATTGGTGAGAGCAAATTTAACGGATGGGCATATGTGCATTTAACAAAGTGTAGAAGTTCAGAGTTTCACTGCGTTATTCTCATTGCCTAAAACTTACATTAATTCCAAAATTCAGCTCTAGGTACCTGTTTTGCCAAAAAGTATTTCCCAAAGCTTATGCCTCCTTTATCCAGTAGAGTCACAAACTGCACTGTAGCCAAATTCTGTGCTTTTCTTATCAGCTTCCTCCTTCATTTACCTACAGACACACACACACACACACACACACACACACACCAAACTTAAAATTTTCAAAGAAAAATACCATGTCCGTTTCTACTGACATCCTAAGCAACACGCATGTGTTTGGTACTTCACATCTGCCTAGTGAATGACTAATTCTGTAGTCTGCTATTTCTGGTGTAGATGGATGGTTCCTATCCCTTCAATTCCAGGAGATGGGCTTATAAATTAGTAATATTGACAAGGATTAAAAAGCATGACTCTTCTGAAGTATTTATGAATAAAATGATATATTTGGGATATATCTCAATATAATCCAGTTTCTTTGTGGAGGGAGAAGCAGAAATTGCAGGTTATCAGTGAAAAACAAAATTGACCATATATTGATACTTATTGAAGTTAGATAATAAATACGTGTTTTATGATTGTGTGTGTGTGTATACTTGAAAATTTTCATAATACAAAGAATGCACACACACAATCACAAAACACAAAACAGAAAAGCACAAGCTAAGAACACTGACTTTGTAACACTAGCATCGAAGAGAAGGGTGTACATTGATAGATCTTTTATTTTTACGGCAGGTCTGTTATGTTTGGGGGGATCTGATTTGAAACAGGCTCCATAGGCTGTTTCAGGCTCTGCTATGAAAGGCCAACTACTGGTGTACTTCAGCCAAAACTGGTGGGATTACAAGAGCTAGGTGGATAAAAGTCTCCTTTATACAAGGACCCAAAGGCAGACATTGAACCAAAAATAAGAAGAAAGAGAAACAAACTATGGGCTTCAGAAAGAAAAAGAAACAAACTATAAGCTTCAGATGTTTAAAATCTAGCCAATCAAACTCATCTGCACAGCCCTGGGAGATGGCAGCGTGACCGAGGTGGTAGTATATGTGTTTATGTTGGCTGTTTCGGTCCCTTAACACACCTTAGACATCCCTAATTAATCCCTTAGGAGCAGTGGTGGCTAGAATTCACAGCTCACAGTCTTGTCCTATGCTCCAGTCGAATACAGTCCTAAGATACTGTGTCTACACGTGAAGGGGCATTATTGCCCTTCAGATTTAAGAATATCTGCTTCCATAGGCCTAGAGTTCTCAGTCCTGGCTGCACTTTTTTTTTTTTTTTTGAGACAGAGTCTCACTTTGTCACCCTCGATAGAGTGCAGTGGCGTCATAGCTCTTAGCAACCTTAAACTCTTGGGCCCAAGCAATTCTCTTGCCTCAGCCTCCCAAGTAGCTGGAACTACTACAGGCACCTGCCAAAATGCCGGCTATTTTTAGAGACTGAGTCTCGATCTTGCTCAGGCTGGTCCTGAACTCCTGAACTCAGGCAATCCACCTGCCTCAGCCTCCCAGAGTGCTAGGATTACAGGCATGAGCCACTGTGCCCGGCCTGGCTGCACATTAAAATCAATCATAAAGCAGGAGCTGCATATAGACATTTTTCAAAGTTGCCTCCAAGGATTCAACTTTGCTAAACAAATACCCTAAAATGTTGTAAGACAGCAAGCAGCTTCAACCACAGAAAGATGTCATGAGTATTGAGAAATGAGAGGGTAGATTTTGGAATGGGTTACTGTGGTGTGCTGGCATACTCCCCCTCTACTCTTTTAAGACCAAGATACTCATTCCCTCAGTTTCCTTTCCAAACCCATAGGCTACTTTGCACCTGAATCCCTTCTAAGAATTGCCACAACCCCCTAAAGCTGCCTTATCCAGGGGCAGTCTACATCCAGTGACTGCACAGGTAGAAAGGCCCAGCCTCCTTGCCTCAATTGGGAATACCTGTGAAGGGACAGCCCTGCTTCAGAGCTCCCCCTGATCAGCTGAACATCTTTGCCAGTGCATCACGGGTCAGTTCTCCCTCCGACTTATTGGAAGGGTCTCTACATTCCAGTCCTTTCCAGCTTGCTTAGAAGCAAGGTTTTCCATAGTGCTCCCAGGAAATCAGCTGCCTGGAAATTTCTATCTCTGGGGTTGTTTCCCAGAGAACCTCACCTAAGATAATCACAGAGGCTTTGATGAGATAGTGCTTCGCTTTAGTGCTTACCCAGCTGCATTTCTCAAGTGGGAATAAGAAGCTCCAGTAGTTGCTTTGCTAAGAAAGATTATTTACACATTCAACTTGAACTAGACTTAGAGACACTTTCCTCAAAATCTCATCATTTGTAATCGTGGTAAAGATAGAAACTCGAGGCTACCACCCCTGAGTAAGCAATGCATCCAAAACATCATGAGAGATGTTTATCCCCATATTCCAGATCAGTTGAAGTGATTGTAAACAATTATGAATGTTAATCTTCTCAGATGGAGCCAGAATCATTGTGATATCTGGGTATTTTTTGACTGTTCAACTTCTCCTTGCTCTAGTGGGTATCCTTTAAGGCTCCCCGATGTTGCTTTCTTTGTCTTCCTGCCTCACTTCCTAAGTTTTCTTTGCCAACGCAGGGGAAGACCTGACATGGGCATCTACTGGAAGGCTTGTTGGGAGTAGGCCTTTTGGTTCGTGGCAACCTTAAGAGTTATCGTCAGAGAGCTTAGAGGCTAGATGTGTCAATCTGGAAGACTTGGACTTTATTACAAGCAGAAACTCCTGACTAGTGGATGGGAGGGTTATATGATAGACTTAGAGGTAAGGTACAGGGGCAAGGTGAGAAATTCTTGGAAGAATGAAGGCCTGTCACGCTGCTCTCTGGTGACTAAATTCTACATGGAGCAAAGCACAATTTGCTGGTTGGTTTGGTGGTGGTTCTCTTCACAAGTTTATGAAACCCAAGAGCTTGTCATTTTCCTTACTTTGATGAATGATTTTTAATTTGTCCCCTATCACAGAGCAAACAGAACTGTGACTCGTGCTTCACAATTTGGGTAGGTAACTTAATTTACTCTAGACCCTTGTTAGTCAATGTGTGATTTATGAAACAGTAGCATTGACATCACCCAAGAACATATGAGAAATGTCCAATTTTGGCCCCCAGCCCTAACCCAGGTCTACTAAATGAGAACGTGCTTTTTAATGAGACGATTCTGTACTTCCAGGAGGCCCTCTAGGTGAAATTGATGCCCCTGCTCCACAGAACACATTTTGGGTACAAGGCTCTAGAGCAGTGTCTTTCAAACTTTTTTTATTTCATGGTACACTTGAGCCCATAGTTAAACTTCCACAGCAGTTAAATTATGTTGATCAAAAAAAAAAAAGTAATAAAGAAAAATAATACAGTTACTGTGCTTTGAACTTCTTTCAAAAATAATTTAATTAATGACTTTTAAAAATTTTTGAGGCACCCGTAAGATCCTCTCATAGCACACCAGTTGCAAATCACTGCTCTAGAGAGACCTATCATATTTTCAGTGGTTGTAACTTTTCCCCTTATAGGAAGCTGGGTCACCAGTGTGTTCTTCTGCATCCTTCAGTGCTGAGTTTAAGGTGCTGCCCTTTGCCACAACAAGCCCAATGAAGGCAAATTAGACAGGAAGCACCATCCAAGGCATGAGAGGTGGTGGCTTTTCCCGAAGACATGAAGAGAGCTCTGGTCTTATGGGTGTCACAGGTAAGGGATGTAGCTTAGAGCCCAGCTCTGAGAAATAGCTGATTACCTCCCAGAAAGCTCACCAACTAGCAGCTTTCACATGGAAGACAATGTTGCTCAGACAGAGAATGGCATCATTTTTTTTAATTTAATTTTTTTATTAAAGCACATCTACATACACTTATGGGGTACAGTGTGATGATTCGACATACAGTGTGGAATGCTTACACCAAACTGAGTAACATAACCACCAACTCACTTAACTTATTTTTTGTGGTAAGACCTTTGTAATTTACTCTTAGTTATTTTGAATCGTACCTTTGCGTGGTGCACATTAGGCGAAATCCCACCAACTCCCCTCCTCCTCACTTGCTAGACTATATTTGTGTTTTATCATTCATATGAATATGTAAGTGTTTATATATTGGTTTCATAATTGTATTGAGTACATTGGTTACTTTTTCCCCATTCTTGAGATACTTTACTAAGAAGGATATGTTCCAACTCCATCCATGTAAACATAAAAGATATAACATCTCCATCTTTTTAAATGGCGGAATAGTTTTCCATGATATACATATACCAGAATTTGTTAATGCATTCATGGATTGATGGGCAATTGGGCTGCTCCCACAACTTACAAGTTGGGCAGCAATAAACATTCTGGTGCAAATGTCTTTGCTGTAAAATGATTTTTGTTCTTCCCGGTAAATACCTAGTAGTGGAATTGTAGGATAATATGGAAGGTCAACTTTTAATTCCTTAAGGATTCTCCATACTTCTTTTCATAAAGGTTGTATTAGTGTAATCCCACATCCATACCAGCATTTGCAGGTGTAAAACTTTGTGATGTGGGCTATTCTTCCTGGGGTTAGGTGATATCTCAAAGTCATTTTGATTTGCATTTCTCTGATGATTAAAGAAGATGAGCATTTTTTCTTGTATTTTTTGGCCACAGAGAATGGCATCTTCCCCAGCTCTGTTCAGAGGAAAGCAGCAGGGGAAGCCTCAGACAGGGGAAAATCATACCAATAAGGTCATTCCTTAATTTTGGGAATACGAGAGGTAAGCCATTGATTGGGAGATAGGAGACTGGGACACTAGGTCTTGCTCAGTCACCGACCAGATATAAACACTGGTAGGTTACTTTTCCTCTCTGGGTTTCTCTTACTTCATCCGTAAAGCGAGGGGGTTTCTACGATCTCACACAGTTCTTAGCATCGAAGAACTCAGATACCCTAGAATTGGCTGCAAAAACTGCTCTTGCCACAAGAGGGAGGTCTCTTTCTGAAATCATAGAAAGGCTACACAGTGTTAAAGGAAAACATTTAGGCAAACAGTTAAGGTTTGAGCACCCAAAACGAAATGGTCTTTCATAAGCAATTAAGACAGATTAAAATGTTTGCTACATTTTTTAAACTTATGGTAAATTGTGACTAATTATTTGCTTGACCAAAACAAGAGAGGAGACCATTGAGAAAGGCTGATAGAGCAAGTAACAAATACGCAGCCTGAGAGTCTATAAACATACCAAAGAAGGAGGGTCCTAACTTTCCTCCTCACTTCGCTAAGAATTCTACCTCTGTTCATCGCTTCTCTCCTTTTCAAGCTCTCAAATCCTGGGGGTGTGCTGGTCTTGTGGCAGAGTTTTCTATGTCTAAAAATAAATATGGGACTCAAGGTGTGTCTAACTGACAACAAATAATTCGTACAGAGAATAAACTGGTACATAAGATGGTGAGAGGCACTGTTTATAGGATTACAAACATCTGCATGGAAAGTGAAATAGTCCATCAAGATTCAACATGTCGCCTCTGCCAGATGCTTTTTGAATACTGTACCTTAATCATGTAAAGTCAACCCTGAGCTGAGGAGCTAAGATTTTCCTTCATTTGTTCTGGATCACCCAGACCTCGCCAACTGTGATGTCACCTTTGTTCTTTCTCTCTCTTTCTATGTTATTAAAGGGAGTTCTCCAGGCTGAGGGTGGTTGGCTTGCCTCCAACAGGGAGATGACAGAAAATGGGATGCCAAATGTGATAGAGGGATGGGAGAAGAGGAAGCACTGGCCCACTTTTGATGGGCAAAATAGCAGTGGGCTTCAAATGGCATCTCTCCTCCCTGCCCCTGACTAGAGAGTGTTCCTCAGACAACTGTACCATTGAAGACCTGAAAGACACTCTCAAGGCCATTTTGTCCAATATTTCCCAAAGTGGAGAGTCTTCCCTCCATAGACTAGGATATTCTGTTAGGTTACATATGGACATAGAAGTGACCCTTACTCACAAAGGGAGAAGACATTCTCTCTAATTCCTTATAATCCCTCCTAATGGCCTCAGGAAGATGTCTCACTCTTACTCTGAAATGTCTCTAAATGCCCTATACAGTTGTCAATTTCCCTTTTTTGACCAAAAAAGGAGCAGTCCTCAAAAAATCAAAGCTTTCCCTGGGCGTCACTATCTGGCTAGGGTATTACGGTAATGCATGATTTGTTGTATTGATTTTCATGTGCTATTTATAACAATGGCATTGACTTTCCATTCATAGTAAAATTTGCTTTTTATGTAAAAAATGAAATTGAAGTAAAGAAAAATGTTATGAAAGTAACAGTACAGGTGATGCACAGATAACTCAAAAAACATGCAATGGCATCGGTGGGTAGAGTGACTGACAGTAAACACATAGTTCTGTCTTCCAACTCCGTGATAACTTCTCCCTCATGTTGTGTATCTGGTCCATAATGGGATCAATCACTCATGGGTTGCTTTAGTCAAGCTGACACAGAAAAACAGATATGGTCTAATTTTCTTTCAACTAGTCAAGGTTTTACTTCCTTACATGTATTAAATAACTCATATTGCTCCTTAGAGATAATCAGAGAAAAGGAGGAAAATTTCTTTTGTGCCAAACAATACAGTTCTATGTTAAATCCCATGGAGGCTCATAGGTGAAATCCCATGGCTGCCAATGCCATGTCAAAGAGGTTCGCTATTTCCATATCCCTGTAACTTAGAGTTAATAGTACTTGGTTTGCCTAATTACAACAAATTCTTTCCAATAATAAGCCTCACAACTAGTGCTTTCTCTGGCTCTGGGCCAGTTACTCAATAAAGCAAAGACCTAACTGTTATTTCCTTTAGTCAGGAAATCCTTTTTCTATTACCTCAGATATTTCTTATAACTTTATTTATATGTTTATCATCAATCAGTACAGTCATATTCCTTGAATTATGTGAGCTCCATGAAGGCAGGGGTCTCATCTATTTTGGGTACTGCTGTATTTTCAATGTTTGGAATAGTGCCTGCGCTTCAATAAACATTTGTTGATTAGTAGACAGATTAATTAATTGCACTGGTGGGAATAAGTCTTGATTTGGGGCAATTGCTTGTTTGTGTAAAGCCAACTGGAACATCTGTTCTCTGTAGGTGCACATCGCAGAAGCAGCTTTCATCTTAAAGAGACTAGTGATGGAAGTTATGCTCAGCCTGGGAAATCACAGATGTTAAAGAGCGCCAGAGGTTGTCTACTCTTTGTTGAATGGTGGAATCATCTCAGGTGGAAAGAATGTCTAATAATTGCCCAAGGTCATGAAGAAAATAGATTATTTGACAACTCATAGTACATTGCAGACAGGTAGGTATTTTTCTAGGGAAATCATACATGGTTCTCACGTCCTCCTGAGATTATTGTGAGTTTTGGTTTTGTTTTAACTAAATATTCAATTGATATAATGTACAGTTTGAGTATTATATCACCAACTAAAAGAGTTCAGTGGAAGATATAAAACCAAAAGGAACATTCAGGATTACTGATAGAATTGTTGGTTTAGAAGAAACTGGTCCCTTGAGTCTCACCTGCAGCCACAACACTTGGTTTTCTCAACAGATATTTATGTGGCAGAAAGAACTGGTGATACAGTGTGTACTTCCTACCCTCAAGGAGTGGAATGGCAGGCAATGGGGAAGATGGAAAATGAGTGAGTAGCTGTAATTCATATGTGTCCTGAGCCCTGCAAGAGAAGGAAGTGTGTGTTGCTAGTAGAGCAGGTAGGAGGAACAGTAGGAACCCAGTCTGGGAGGTGGAGGTAAGTGGGCTAGGGAGCACTTGTGAGAAGTGGTTACTACCCTAAAGTTAGTAAGTCCTTGTAGGAGTTAGCCAAGTAAAGATTAGCAAAGTGTACTGTCAAGAGGGAAGAACATACTCCTATTATATGTACTATGCAGGTCTCATTAGCTGTCCACGCTCAGCAATGACTTCTAATTTGCCTTGCTTTCTGCTTCTCTCTCTATGGTCTCCCTGTATCTTCACATAAGCAGGAGAAGCTGACCCTGAAACTCCATGACCATAAGAGAATGTCACGTGACTTGCTGGTTCCAGGCTAAGCGGGCGATAGTGCCTCCTCCTCCTTCATTCCAATAAAACCATTTGTAAATCAAAACCAAAGTTTGGCCAGGACGCTAGGGTAGCCCTTGGGCTGGGCGTCTGGGTGATAAATGGAAAGCCAGCAAACGCTCCGCCTCTCTGGGCAGTGTCAAAGCGAATGCTGCTTTCTGTGACTTGCACTGTGGGCAGCAATGTTCAGTTTTCAGAGTGCACATGTTTTAAAACCTGGTTCTTGTCCTCAGATGATGACAGTAAAGCCTTTTCTTTTTTTTTTTAAATCATAGATTGTTGTTGAACAACGACAACAAAAAAATCACAAATGTCTTTGGCTGGCAAGCAGGCAGAGGGAAACAGTGAATGACAAGGACCAAAAGGCCTTCTGAATTTTCCTAAGATGCTGTCAGAAGATCTTTTGTAGGATAAAACAGGACATCTGATTTTAATTCTTCGAAAGCTTGCTGAGTTTTGAATAATTTATAAGGAAATTAAATGCTACATTGACTTGTTATTTTCTTTAGATTTATTTATTTATTTATTTAGTGTCCATATGGGTCTTGAACACATGACAAGGTTTACTTTAAAAAATACTTTTTATATTTAAATTAAGACTCACGAGAAATTGCAAAAATAGTACAAAGTGTCCTTGTATATATATTCACTCAGCTTCCCTCAAGGACAACATTTGCATGACCATAGTACATCACTAAAACCAATTTTCCTTAGATTTTAATGTGTTAACTATATATAATAGAAATTTTTTAAATTATATGTGTGCTTTTTAAAAATTTATTATCTCTGCAATGGATTAATTCTATTCCAAGCACTGTGCCAGGCCCTAGTGATTGTAAGTTAAATAAAATATAGTTCATTCCCTTAAGGAACTCATAATCCAGAGAGAGAAATTGACCAGGATAGTGTGAAAAGTCCTAGAACACAGAAATATGTATATTTCCAGATTAGAAGAGAGGCATCTCTATTGGATTGTTTGCCCAGGAAAACTCCTCAAAGATAAACTGGTTTGAAATTGTGAGGGATAAATTATCTTTAATTACCCCCAAGGGATCAGAGAATATTTGAGGTAGAGAAATTGCATGTGCTAAGTCCCATCAATATAAAATAGCAAATTTCAGTTAGAGGCAGAAACCTGATCAATTCAGATGGATCAAAGAGCATGTATGTTCTCTGGGCAGGTAGAAGTAGGGAAGGAAAGAAAGGAACAGCAGAAAACTCTGGAAAGGCGGTGTATTCATCAGAGTTCTCTCCAGAGAAATAGAGCTCATAGGTCATACATAGAAAGAAACCTGGAGGGGATTTATTGTGGAAAATGGCTCATGCGATTAAGGGGTCTGCAAAGTCTCCCAATATACTGTCTGCAAGCAGGGGAACTAGGGAACTTGGTGGCATAGCTCAGTTCAAGTCCAAAGACCTGCATGTTAGTCTGTTTGCTTTCCCATAAAGGAATACTTGAAGCTGGAAAATTAATGAAAGAGGTTTAGTTGGTGATATGGTTCGGATGTTTGTCTCTTCCAGACCTCATGTGGGAGGTGGGGTTGAGGGGAGAGGTATTTGGGTTACTGGGGTGAATTCTACATGAATGGCTTGGTGCCCTCCTCATGATAATGAGTGGGGATCATGAGGCAAATGTGTTAGTCTATTTGCATTGATATAAAAGAACATATGAAGCTGGGTCATTCATAAAGAAAAGAGATTTATTTGGCTCATGGTTCTGCAGGCTGCATAAGAAGCATGGTGTCAGTGTTTGCTTCTGGTAAGGGATTCCGGGAGCATCCAGTCAAGATGGAAGGCAAAAGGGGAGCAGGCATTCAAAAGGAGAAAGAAGGAGTAAGAAAAAGAGGAGGGGCCCACATTCTTTGAAAGAACAGCTCTCATGTGAACTAACAGAGCAAGAACTCACTCATTACATCCAGGAGGGCAACGAAGACATTCACAGAGCTATGCCCCATGACCTAAACACCTCCTGCTCAGTCCTACCTCTAACATTGAAGATCAGATTTTACCACGAAATTTTGAGAGGACAAACATCCAAACTGTACCAGCCTGGAGACCAGAGGAGCACACGGTATAACTCTCAGACTGAGGCTGTTGGTGTAAGTTCAAGAGTCCAGGCTGAGAAGCTGGAGTTCTGATGTCCAAGATCAAGAGAAGAATGATGTTCCAGCTCCAAAAGAGAGGGAGGATTCTCCTCTCCTCTCCTTTTTGTTCCATCTGGACCCTCAACACTTTGGATGGTACCCTCTGCACTGGGTGAGGGGGGAATCTCTCTTACTCACTCCACTGGTTCAAATATCAATCTCTTCTAAAACACCATCATAGACATGCCCAGAAATAATAGGCTTTATAGCTACTTGGGCATCATTTAGCCTGGTCAAGTTGACAACTAAAACTAAATTCATGATCCCATTCAGTCTGAGGAGTGGAGTGGGAAGATCAGGAAAGGCCTTGCTTGCTAAACTAGTATCTTTGAAAATTAACCTAAAATTTAAGAGGAGACATCAATGGGCTTCGAAAAGAGAAGTAATATTATATTTTATTTTAGAATGATTGCTCTGACAGGATTGTGGAGGATGCATTGAGAAAGAACTCTAAAGACAGGGAAATGAGAGTTGGGAGTCTTCCTTGTATACCAGGGCAGAAAAAAGAAGGGAGGAGAAGGGTGAGGTCAGAGGCAGGACAGAGGGGACGCAGAATCAACAGAATTCAGTGTCATGGGAGGCATTAAAGGAGTCAGAAAAGGAAAAAAGGGAAAATGGAGAGGAAATTAAGTTTTGAACATCTTAAACTGAAGTAGAGATATCCAGTTGGTAGTTATCTTTAATGTTCATGTTAGTGATAAAAATAGTGCTCATTTGAAAAAAGAAAAAAGTTAACTGATGACTCCATACTGAACCTCATAGACATACTTTTATCTGACAAAGTGAATATTACTTTTTTTGCATTATTCTTATTGCTCAATATTTCGTTGCAGCAATTGTCTGATTTCTTTTCCAAATGTATTTATCTTCATTTGTTCTTTACAAGGTTTTTGTTTCTAGTC
>CAUYRH010060325.1:0-48087 GCA_963574655.1 Perodicticus potto
GGGGAGCAGGACTTTCAGGGATGATTAGGGAGGCATGAGAGAACAGCAAGTCATCCCAATTGCAGCTTAGAGGCTGGGAGAAAAATTTGGTAACCGGCTGTCCAGACACCCCCTGTATAGTTATGGACTTGGGAGATAAAAGGCCAGGATTAGAGAGAAGTACAGAAAAAGTTGCTCCAGTGTCCAGAAAAAATTTTCTCTCCTGGTGCTCCACTATAAGGCAAACCTGGGGCTCTTGAAGGGTGTTGACACAAGCTGGAGCCATGAGAATTTGCCCCGGGCACTCTCAGTCCAGTTTGGGCTCCGATGGGGTCCCTGTTCCAGGATATATATCTTCTTAATAAAAGGACTCTGTGAGAAGTGCTTGGGGCTATCCTGCACTTATGGTCAGCCTCACCTCTTGCAGTGTGTACTGTCAATCCTTGTCTTGTGTGATCATTTATGCAGTCACGACACTTCGTGGTACTATTATTATTTTCTTTCTTTTTTTTTTTGCAGTTTTTGGCTGGGGGCCAGATTTGGACCCGCCACCTCCAGAATATGGGGCCGGCGCCCTACTCCTTTGAGCCATAGGTGCCGCCCTATTATTATTTTCATACTCCATTTTACAGTTAAGGAAAAGGGAGTCTCAGAGCAGATAAATAACTTGCCTAAGGTCACATTGCTAGTAAGTGGCATAGTAAGGATTCTAATCCAGGCCTACAATATCCTGACCTGGTGTTCTTAAACAATACAACTGTAAGAAGTGATTTTAATACTTACCATCCAGGAGGTTGTAGCGGGGATTATTAATGAATGTGAAAAGTGCATTGTAACCTCTAATGTGCTTGGCAAATGGAATAGTGTAATAACATATAACAACATAAACGAGAGGAAGTATAGCTTGTGGTTATATACTTGTGTTCAAATCCTGTTCCATCAGCTCTTGACCTTTTATCACATATGTGGCCTTCAGAAAAGTCAGTGAATGTTTCTAAGACTCAGGTTCTCTGTAAAACAGGAGAAATAGGACAGGGTTGTGATGACAGTTAAATTTGGTAGTATGGGTAAAGTCCTTAAGACAATGTCTGGCACATAAATGATAACAAATAAACTCTAGAATGTGAAGTCCATGGTGGCAGAGAGTGCGCTCTGTTCTGTTCATTATTTTGTGCCTAGTGTCTAGACCGGCACCTGGTATACACTCTGTGCTCAGTCACTCTCAGCTGCATGAATGAATTTTGGGTTCATGCAGCTTATGATCTTAGTTGTTGTAACCATAATGTCTCCAGGATGGCCATTCTCTTTTTAGGGACACCAGCTGTATTGGATCCTTATAGATGACAGGGCTAGCCCTGTCACTTTGGCAAATAATTTGATGGATGGGTCTGGACAGCTCATAGATACCATAACCTGAGTTGCCTGATCCAGAGGCAGGACCTAGGGACAGTCACGTTGATACCCCAAGGCCAGCTTCTACCTGAGATTTCCTCATTTGTCTGTGAGTGGAGTCCATCTAGGAAGTTCTCTTTGGGCTAATTGAAACTGCTTGTCAAAATTTACTGGCTAGAGTCAAAGGGAAGACTCTTATCAAATTAGGATTACATAGGGCTGGACAGACCACTGGGGCCTGGACCACCCTGTGGCCCTGCATGGGGCCTCCTATCCCACCCTGCCCTAATAGGAGGCCAGGCGTAGTTAGAATTCAATTAAGCTCTGGTGAAGGGAGTCTTTCAGGCAGAGCTGGGGCAGGCCCATGTCTGGGCTGAACAGAACAACCGATTTAAGCTAAATCAACGCCTACTTAAGTGAGCCGTAATAAGCATTCTGGGGGCAACGCCAGCCTGGGGGCGTCATTTATCACTGGGTAATAGAAAACTGTAATGAATAATAACTTGGACCCAGCAGCCAGAGCGTGCATTCATTATGGAGTTCGGGTTGTCGTTGTCCACTGAGCTGGTGAGGGTGAGGGTGGGGTTTGAGGCCAGGGTGGTGGGGTTTGCATATTGAATTCTGCTGTGATGCAGGAAGGCCTTTGTTGTACAGGAAACCCATTAATCTCACACCTGCTTTGCCAGGCTGCCGTTGGCGTGGCGAACACAGGGTCTATTTGCTTGCATTGCACCAAGAGGGAACAAGATGCCCCTGAGAAGAAAACCTGCTCTTGAGAGATGTTGGTTTTGGCCTCTGCCTTGGCCAATGTTGCAGAACACAGACCTCAAGCCAGCTGCCCTCTGGAGCCTGATCCCAGGGTGTATTCATTTTCTCATGAGGCTTCGTCAAGCAATACAATTTGAGGACCAGCAGTGCCCAGAGCTCTGTGCTGGGCAATGTCGGGGTTTGGGGATAGCAACGAATGGGCGGAGGAAATTCCTGTCCTTGTACTGTCATATTTCTAGTTCTGTTTTTGAGATAGGTGTTAAATATGTGTCCCCTCTTATAGACAAGGAAACTGAGAAGCAGAGGGGTTAAGTGGCTTGCACATTTGCACACACAACTAGGAAGTAGGGGCCCTGGAATTTGAATCTGAGGCTTCTGGTAAAAATTCTGAGTCCTTTACCTTTTATTGTTTTCCCTCCCAGGAACAAAGGCTGTGATGCCTTTCCTTCTGTTCTCTTGCTCCATTCCCCTTGGGCTCAGGGTTCTGGAGAGTCAGTTACTTCCCTTTGCTATTGTAGCCCAGCTGACCACTCCCTCCCTGTTCACCTTGCATCTTCCATCACACACCTTCTGCTCATTTGCCTCAGTCTTTGTAACTGGACCATCACTTCTCACTACTATTGCGAGGATAATTTGTCATCTTGTACGAATTCAAGATTTTTTTGGTCCCATCAGTTTAGGGATAAGAAAAAAGCTGCTGGAATGATTAGCAAAACAATGTCTTCCTGACTCAAACCCCACCACAGGCCTATTCCCAACCCTTCCCCTTGGCTTATTTGAGGAAGGCCTGGGTGACCCTGCTGCTGCTTCCAGGCAGCTGCCATGGCTTCCCCTCCTCTAGCTTCTGTCACCACTGAGTAGCTCCTAGTTCGGTGTTGATCTCCTCACCTGCTTCCAACACTGGCTTCCAGGTTGTCACTGATCCCTCTTGACTAGGCGTGACTTCTCTTGTTTCCCTGAAGTTTCTACTGAAATGGGGTGAGGTTGCCCACTTACATGATCACTAAGTCATTCAACACACATTATGTGCACCTTCTAGTGGCTGGAAATTAAAAGGGACTTAGATTGTGTTTTTCTACATCAGAAAGATGCCTGCCTCATGGCTGTCCTTCCTTGCTCACCTCTACATTTTAGTTTTGCTGCACATTTTGGTGTCAGAGCTACATAGCCTCGTGTTCTCTGTTTCTTGAAGAAACTGCTGCTGGTGCTGTGTTTTGTTTTTTTTTTTTTGAGACAGAGTCTCCCTTTGTGGCCCTCGGTAGAGTGCTCACAACAACCTCAAACTCTTGGGCTCAAGTGATTCTCTTGCCTCAGCCTCCCAAGTAGCTGGGACTATAGGCGCCTGCCACAATACCTGGCTATTTTTAAAGACAGGGTCTTGCTCTCACGCAGGCCAGTCTGGAACCGTGGGCTCAGACAATCCACCTGCCTCAGCCTCCCAGAGTGCCAGGATTACAGGCATGAGCCATCACGCCCAGCCAGGTGCTGTGTTTTTCTGTACTGGCTCTTGACTATAAACTTAGCTCCTTAGGGCCCACAGTGAGTTCAGGGGAGCCATCCTGAGCACCAAGGGCCATGCTGGCCACAGATATCCCTTGTCCTATCCCCCCAGTCACTGTCTTCAGGCCAAGGCCGAGCAAGTTGCATTGATCAAGGCGGAGTCGAGATAGACTGGCACCTTAAGACTGAATAATCAACTTCAGGAAGATACCTCTGCAGCATGTCTCATAAACCATTGTAAATAAACAAACAAACAAAGTCAACTCCCTTTAATCAACCATAAATTGATAAAAACAAACAATGCCACAAGAAAAGAAAACAAAGAGGAATGTCCTAGCTCTTACATGAGTTGTAATAGCTTTGCTTTGACCAAGTCTCTCCTGGTTTATTCCCAACTATTACCGGCTTGTACTCTCTTTGACTTTTTAATCCTTTTGCCACCCATTTAATAAATCCTCTGAGAACAGAGCTTGTTATGATGCAATCAGTCATGCAATGGTGACCATGGAGGTGGGCCACTCAGATGTCCCTTCAGAGGACTGCTGGGAGAAGTAGAGTTGGCTGAAGCTTGGGGTTGGCCCCTTTGGATCTCTGCGACGTGCAGCTGAGGCCTCCTTCTCCCTAGGTTGTGCCTACAGCGAGCACTGTGGGGTAGGGAGTGGGGCCATTTCCCACTGGATGCAGGATTCCTCTGTGCTCCAGGGCTTCTTCCTGGGCCAGTCAAGACATTCTCGGAACTGCACTGTGGTCCAAGGCTCTTCCCATCCAATCCTGCTTCTTTCTCCCTCTCCTTTCACAGGGATCAGGTTGTTAGTGCAGCCTGGAGGCTTCTCTTGTCCTTTATCCTTCACAGGCATTTCCCTACAAAAAATATCTTACACTTCTAAGTCCGTCCAGTAATCTGTTTTCTGGAAGACCTGAGCTGACACTCGTCCTCAGAGAGAAACAAATGAAAATATATTCCTATCTCATATTCATATGAACATTTAAGGTGGCTGAAAGGGACTGGAATAGAGGTTCTCTGAAGGATGGTGCTTTTGGCACATTGGTATCCCCTGTGTTAAGTGTCCCAGTGAGTGGGGGGTGCTAGGACTCTTTCAGCTGACTGCAGATAGTAGGAGTCTGTTGTGCCCAAGGGCAGGACTGAGAAGCCAGAGGTCTTGCTTTGGCCTGCCTTGCTCAGCTTCCCTTCCTTTCCTGTCATCAACAAGGACTATGTCAATCATTGATATGAAAGTGGTTGCCTGCATGCTATTTAGGGACCACTGGATCACAAAAGGGATCTTCAAGAGCAATATGCCAGTCCTAGTTCTAGCTTCTGGAAGGCCCTGACCCTTGTGGCCTGTGATGCTGTTGGTCCTCACACCCTGAGAATATGTTGCTCCATTCCCCATACCCCCATCACTAACCTTTCTGAATGTCTTCTCTTCTGAATTGGAGATAGGCAGTCATCAATATCTGCCAGATCCTCAGGGAATGCTGAATTGGTGGTGGGTGGGGGCTGGGTAGAGTGGCCATCTGGCTGAAATGGGTAAGCAGGGCATGGTGGTCTGGGAGGTTGTAAAGAAAGGGATGTCCAGGTGGCAGAGAGCCCCTGAGTCTGCAGGGCAGGATCACTGAAACCCTGTGTTGCTAAATTCAATATAGTGGCTTCTCTATTCCCACTGTTCTTGCCTCTCAGCAAAATTTCACAGTTGGCGATCTCCTTCCTTGTGGGGGAGAGGGGAGAAGAGGGGGGATAGGTGGGATCCCAGGGGATGGGTGGGATCCCACTTAATGGCACACCTCTTTGGGGCAGGACATAATTATAAGAGATACTTTACCTAACAAATACGAACATTGTAACCTAATTGTTTGTAAACTCAGTTAACTCGAAACAATAAACACACAAGTAAACAAACAAAAAAAGTTGTTTGTACCTATGTTCATGTTGGATATTGGTTTGTGGGTTTTTCTTTTTCCTTGTAATTCCTTCGTCTGGTTTTTGGTATCAGGGTAATGTCTACCTCATAAAATGAGTTGGGAAATGTTCTTTCCTCTTGTATTTTATGAAAGAATTTGTGCAGAATATTATTATTTCTTTCTTTAATTTTTATCAGAATTTAGTCATGATGCCATGTAGGACTAGAGTATTCTTTGCAGGAAGGTTTTTAGTTATGAATTCAATTTCTTTAATAGATATAGGACTATTCAGGCCATCTCTTTCTTCTTGGATGAGCTTTGGTAACTTGTGTCTTTCTAGGAATTTGTCCATTTCATCTAGACTATTAGTATAAAATGTCTTTTATTTTACTTATTTCTGTTCTTATCCTATTTACCTTTTCTGATTATTTTGCATTTAATTTGCTCTCCCTTTTTTTAATTACTTAAGGCGGATGCTTAGATCACTGATCTGAGAACTTTCTGCTTTTCCAATATAAACATTTAATGCTATAAATATTTCTTCTAAGCATTGCTTTAGGTACATTTCACACATCTTCATGTGTTGTGTTTTAGTTTTTATACTGTTCAAAATATTTATAATTTAAACAAATTTCAGAATATTATGGGAGTACACATGTTTTGGTTACATATTTTAAGTCAGAGTTATAAGTGTGCCCTTCACCTAGAAAGTGTGTATAATTTCTTTTATTTTTTTTTTTTAGAACACAGCATTCAACAATAGAAGTATATATATTACTTTCAAGTATATATATTATTTTCACCAGATGGGATTCTGCATAAGGCTACAAGTAGAAAGAATGGATAGAGTATAACATGGGTCTGTGAAGCACAGAGCATGCTAGTATTCATAAGTAGATTATAGGGAAGCTAAAAACAGAAAAGAAGATTGAACGACTAGTAAAGTGATAAACAACAAAGAAAAGGAAAGTGTTTCAAGAAGAGGGTAGTGATCACTTCTGCTTCCAGTCAAGATGGAGGAATAGAAGCTAGATACCCTGCTGCTGTTAATGACTGTATTATTTTATAATAATAGTGTTAAGACACTGCACAATAAGTAGCACAGAAATGTGATCCCCGAGTAAAAGAAAATAAGCAAAGTAAATCATTCATTACACCAACTCACTGTCTAGAGGAGATTTTCAGGCCTTAACAAAAATATTGGAGACCAAAACAAACCCTAACAGTCTGACCAAGTTGAGAAGTCAGAGATGAAAGTTCAAGTAAGCCAAGGAAGCTATACTTTGTAAGGCAGAGTACCAGATAGGATGGACCTACTCAGAAAGCTTTAAAGATCTGGAGAGGAGTCCCAAAAATCTGTGACTAAGTACTGACCTGTACATGCATAAGAAGAAACCACTCAAAAATGAAGGAAGAACCATCAGGGAAAAAACAGAACAAGTCCCAGAACTCACCCAGGACTGGAAATAGACCTCATAAGACATAGGGCCTTGGGTAGAATCCTCAGAAGGGAATTGCCTTGGTATTCAGGTTAAATTATGCCTAGACTAAAAGTTGCTTTGGACTTGTCATAACAAACTTAAAAGGGTTGAAAGAGTCTAACTATATCCAAGTAACTATACCATAAAAGAATCCAGTATTATTTAATTAAATAAAACAATCAACTAACAATGAGCAATTAATAATATCTAGCATTGAATAAAAAATTACCAGGCATGCAAAGAAATAGGTAAAACTTTTCTCTGTACCTAGAAGAAAAATCATTCATTAGAAATAGACCCACAGGGTGGTGCCTGTGGCTCAACAAGTACGGCGCCGGCCCCATATGCCAGAGTTGGTGGGTTCAAAACCAGCCCCGGCCAAAAAACTGCAAAAAAGAAAAAGAAATAGACCCACAGAAAAGTAAAATAGCTATTCAACTAGTCTCCATTTTTTCAATAAAGTAGACAAAAACATGATCACAGTAAAAAGAAAAAAAGAAGATACAAAACAGAAACAAATGGAAATTCTAGAGACTAAAAAAATGTAATATATGAAATGAAAAATGCACTGGATAGGATTAACAGATTGACATTTGCAGAAGAAAAGATCAGTGGCCCTGAAAACATAGCAATATCAACTATCCAAAACGAAACACTGAGAGGAAGGGGAGTAGAAAAAAATGCATAAGTGACTCTAGAACAATAGCAAACAGTCTTACCTATGTGTAACTGGAGTCCCAAGAGGGAGAAAAGGGAGAGGCATAAATTATATTTGAAGAAAAAAGGACAAATTTTTTTTCAAATTTGGTGAAAACTATAAACTTGCCAAAGTAAGAAGAACAATGAACTCCAGGCTAAAGAAATTGAAAGAAAACCACTCCAAAACATAGCATAATCAAAATAGTGAAACTCATGATTTTTAAAATTTCTTTAGAAGATAATTGATGGTTTAAATTTAAAAATAACAACAGTGTACTGTGGAATGTATAGCCTATCTACAAGTAAAATTTCTTTTTTCTTTTTTGTTGCAGTTTTTTTTTTGGCTGGGGCTGGGTTTGAACCCACCACCTCCGGTATATGGGGACGGGGCCCTACTCCTTGAGCCACAGGTACTGCCCACAAGTAAAATTTTTTAAATAATAGCAAAGATAGAATGGGAGAAATGGAAGTATACTATTATAAAGTTCTTATGTAAAGTAGTATAGTATTATTTGAAGTATTTGTGATAAGTAAGTTAAAGATGCACATATAAAACCTAGATTAACCACTAAAAAATACAACAAAGAGACAAACCGATATTAAAACTAAAATGGAATCTTTTAAAACTCATTTATTACAAAAGAAGGGAAGAAAAAAGGGAGAGGAAAGGAACAAATAGCAGATGAGCATTTAGAAAAGAAATAGCAAAATGGTAGAGTTAAACCCAATTATAGCCACAATTTTATTAAATATAAAGGTCTCAAAAACTCAGTTAAAAAGCAGGCAGTGTCAGATTAGACCCATTTGTATGCTATCTACAGAAACTCACTTTATATATAAGGGCGCATATAGGTTAAACGTAGAAGGTTATAGAAAAAAATGCCATCCTAACACTAAGTAAAAAGTCTTTAGGGATTTAAGAAAAATTACACACGGACAGAACCCACCATTCAACAATAGAAGTATATCTCTATCCATCTATCTGTCCATCCATCCATCCATCCATCCATCCCAGGCCAATCTCCCCCCAAACTCCAGACTCACACATCGAACTGCCTGTTTGTCAGGCTGTGATGACATCTCTGTGATTCCTCCCAGGCCACTAAACATGCCTACAGTAACAATCTTGAATTACTCTTCTGTCTCTCATATTCATTCCTCTCACAGTCTTTTTACCTTGCAATGTGGTTTATTCAGTAACATAGTCTGTTTGAGCCAACACAACAACTGGGTGTCTTTAATATCCAACAGAAATTTATTTCTCACAGTTCGAGATTAAGGCATCAGCAGATTCGGCCTCTGCTAAGGGCCTGTTTCCTTCTAGATGGCCATCTTCTCCCTGTAACCTCACACGGCCACATGCAGGGAGGGCAAACAAGCACTTTGGGCCTCTTTATAATAAGAGTACTGACCTGAATTAAAAGGACTCTGCCCTCACAACCTAATCACCTCCCATTGGGGTATTGCCTTGGGGTAAGGATTTTAATATATAAATTTTGGGGACAAACATTCAGGCTCATCATTCACCTAGAAGCTCAAGACACAAACTTTGGAGTTATCTTTGCTCCCCCTCCTTCTTTTCCTCTAACTGCAAGTCCATTAGTAAGTCTTGCAGGCTCTGCTTCCAAATTATATTCTAGACTCCCCAGCTCTTACCACCTTCATTCCTACAGCTGTAGCCTCTGTCATGGTCATTTCTCACCTGCACTATTACAATAGTCTCCTACTTGGCCTTCCTGCTTCCATTCTTGTGTGTTTCTACTTTATAGCTTATTCTCCCCACAGCAGCCAGTGACTGCTTCAAATTTTCAATTACATCATTTCACGTCTCTGTTAATAATCCTCCAATGGCTTCCTATCACATTTAATATAAAATCTAAATATCTTCCTATAAGACCAAGCATGACCGTGCCCTGCCTCTCTCTCTGACTTAATCTCCTAACATTCCCTCCTCCGTCAGTCTATCTAGTAAGACTCAGCTTCTTTCTGAATCCTATACACAGTTAAGATTTTTTTCTTTAGGACCTTTGCACATACCACTCTCTCTGCTTTTAGTGCTCGTCAACCTTACCTTTGAAGTATGGCTTCTTTTTCTTATCACTTAGGTCTTTCTGTGGGAAAGAAATCCTCACCACCCTGCCAGGAGCGCAGCTATTTTGGGAGACAGCTGGTGGGAAGGGGCAGGCCAGAAACCAAACTGCATGATCACAGCAAACCCCCTGTCCACACCCAGGAAGGCTTCAAGGCCAGTGTTCCTGGGAAACAACAGTAATGTTTACCCTGGCCCTGGCTGGTAGCCAGTTATGGGTATGACCCCTAGAATTGCCCTGAGTGTAAAAATTAGTCCCTCTGGGAACCCCCTCTCACATTCAACCCTACAGATAAGGGGTAATAAAAGCCTCTTGAAACCGTGAGAGCTGAGCTGGCTCCTGGTCAGACTCCACTCTGCTCTTTTTTTCTCCTTTCTCTGCTAATAAAGCCTTTCCGATCCCTGGACTGGCCTCCTCTCCTTTTTAATAGACCCTTCCCCTGTCTCAACCCCTGGTCCCCTCACTTACTTCACATACTGTTTCTTAAGAAAAATCTTCCCTGACCACCTAATATGCAGAAGCTCATCCATGTTGCTTTTGTATCTCGTTACTCCCTCCCCTCCCTCCCCGCCTCCTTCCTTCCTATATTTTTATTTCAGATTAATATGAATGATTAGGGCACAATGTTTGTTAGATAAGTTCCCTGTTGTAGTTGTGTGACCCACACCCAGGAGGTGTGCCATATACCCCTACATTGTGCCCGTTAGTTGTGAGCACACCGACACTTTCATTTGCTTTGTAACCCGAGTCACTGATGGCAAACACGGTCACAACTTTTCTTTTTTTTTTTTAAATACATGTATTTTATTATTCTTCATTACATTATTTCCCCCCCACCCCCCAGTGGTAAGACAGAATTTATTTACAGAAAAGAATATAGAAAACACTAAAGCTCCTGGTAGAGGGAGAGAATTCAAGTGGGGAGAGAGACGCTCTCTCTGTTTCTCTCCCGGTCTTTCCCCGTCTCCTCCTTTAGGCCTTTAGCCTCAGGGTATATATAGGTGTATGGGTTCCTTGGCCAGGAAATGAATGAATACAGTCCCTTCCGCTGGGGGCAAGGTGGATGAGTGTATCAATGAATGGATACAGTCCATTCATGGAGTTGAGGCCTAGGAAATTCACAAGAAATTGACCCAGGCATAGGAAATAGGGGTTCCACATTTAGTCCTAAGTGTAAAGTGAAGGAGACATCAAGGTACAGGTGTCTCCTCAGCAGTTGTCCAGCCTTTTTGGCTACTGGAGCCTCTGGTGGGGGTTGGAGGTCCCCCTCCTTGCCTGTCATCCAGCCCGCTGGCTCTTCAGCTGGCTGCCGTAGCACCAACACCACCAAGGAGGAGGCGGCAGGTCTGCCGGCTCCGCTGAGCTGGCTAGGGCGCCAAATGTCCTGCATCAATTCTCCCTCTCTGAGTAGAAACCCCAACTGCTGTTAGGGAAAAGGGGCGAAGACTCGATCTAACTGCCTCCTGCTGAATCGGGCGATGATAGAAGGGGGCAGTTAGGGTTTCTCCGAAGGGAGAGTGATACAGGGGTTCATGGACTGGAACCCTCTTTATTGCGTGGGGCTTGATGACCTTCCTGGAAAACATAAATCTGATTAGTGTAATCAGTAATAGGCAAAGGTAGAACAGCATCAGGCAAAGGTAGAACAGCATCAGGTCAGAAGCACTTAATTCAGTGATGCTAAAAGGAAACCATATTAGGATTTTTCTAGCTGTTTCCTAAATAATAACTATAAACTTTCTTTTGGCTCACAAGTGTGGGTGGTCTGTGGTTGGCTGTCTTCATTGCTCTTCTTGTGTGCTTTAAATCATCTTCGTATTACATACAACACCAAATACAGTGAAAATGCTATGTAATAGTTGTTATACTGTATTGTTTAGGGAATAATGACAAGGAAGAAAATGTCTGTGCATGTTTAGCGCAGAAGGAACCAGCCACATTGTTAGTCCATGTTGGGCTGACTCCATGGAGGCAAAACCCACGGGCACGGAGGGTCAACTGTTCACACACACATACCTGTGTGAATATATTTCATATACCTACATATAAACTACGGAAACATGGAATGACACGGGTATATCTCAAATACATCCTGTTAAGATAACGATTCAGACCAGAATGAGTACATATTGTAAGATTTCATTTATTTAAAATTCTATTCTAAGCCAAACTCCACCTACAGGGGTAGCAGGCTCTGAGTGACAGTTTCAGGCCAGACTATCTTGGAGGTGGCAAAGGAGAACTTTCTCAGATGTCACAGATGTTCCTTCTCCTGCCTGGGGAGGGATTGTAGGAGCATATGTATGGGGTAAAATATATTACAACCTAAATTTAAGCTCTGTGTAACCACAGGAGTTTGCTCAGGTCGCCTCAGCAGAACACCACAGACTGGGCGGCTTAAACAACTTTTCTCACCGTTCTAGTGGCTTCAAGTTCAAGAACAGACCCCCTTGAGTGTGGAATTCAAGTGGGAGGGGGCTTCTCTTTCTAGCCATTTCTTGTGTGCACGGGAGAGGGAGGTGGTGGTTTTTCTCCCCTGCTTTCGAGAATGCCAGTTCTCTGGAATTAATTTCCCCTCTTACATCCTTTTTTTTTTTGCAGTTTTTGGCTGGGGCTAGGTTTGAACCTGCCACCTCCAGTATTTGGGGCTGGTTCCCTACTCCGTGAGCCACCACGGAGACATAAGAGGATGTCCTCTTTTAACCATAGTTACCTCCTGAAGGGCCGTATCTTCAAATGCATTCACATTTCGAGATAGAGCCGCAACATAAAATTTTGAAGGAGACACAATTCTGTCATTAATAGTAAATATGGACTTACAAAGCCTAAAAACAAAACTGAAATAAAAAAAAAAAACAGAAAAGGGAAATATATGTTTGGAAAATTTTATTTCCAGGGATATAAAAACTTTATAATATTCAGGGTCACAGACTCATAAACAAGTATAATAAAAATATTCTGGAGTATTAATCAAAGGAAGTAGAAGTACTAGCCTGAAATTCAACACAGCTGAGCTGCTTTGACCCCGTGGCTTCACTGGCAACACTGCTTCAGTTAGGGAAGGAGCCCGCTGCTTCGCCTTCAAGTACAGCTTGGGTTTGACTAACACAGAGCCACACCTGCCCCTGCAAATTACTGCTCTCGCTGCTCCATTTGTTTTTCTGACACGCTAGAATAGTTCTTCAAGATTGCATATCAGCCACACACCTTCATATATTACACATGTGACAAATTACTGTTTGATAAAATCCAATTCAATTCCATACAGTTATTGTTATACTGGAGATTAGCTGTTCAGGGCTGGGCAGATTTGAGAAGCTCAAAATAACAGTCCTTGCTTTTCCCCCCTTCTCTGTGTAGACTGGAACGCCTTGCCAGATGCCCTCTTGTAGACTGGAACACGCAATAGTATTTTCTTCATTTTTGTACAAAACTTTCAGGGGCCATATTCTCTGCTTCCCAACACCAGTGGGTGCTGGAGACAGGGGGTGACTATGAGATGTTCTTTCCATGGAGAACACTCACATATAGATCACACCATGTGACAAAGTTGGTGAAACTCTGTCTGGGGCAGGAAAGGAAAACAGACCCAGGAGCTTCCACTGTGCAGTAAAGGGACGTGAACTTGGCGGAAAAAACAGCCTCAGTGGGATGATCCCAGGCAGAACAGGTAACACGAGTGCTGTAAAGCTGGGAAATAGCAGGTTTCTAGAATTCGACAGAATTTACATCTCTGTGGAAGGTGAGATGGAAAAGGCAGGGAGAAGACAGGATACGTTCTAAGTGTTGAATATCATGCTGAGAATGTGGAGTTTTTATTCTTTTAGGCTTTGGTGAGCTCAAGAGAAATTTGAAGCAACTTGTGTGATTAGATTTCTCTCTCAGAGATGGAGGCATGTTGGAAGGGAGCTGGGTTACAAAGAGGCCGGCACTAGAATTATTTGCAATTAGTCCATTAATTGTTTCAGTACTTAGGAGACTGTGTGGAAATAGCTAGTGAGTTAGGTGTAAGGAGCATATGGGAAGAGTGTTAATATTAACATCTTCATCTTCTAAGAACTTATAACCCATTGGGGAGGCAGAAAGGTAAATGGTACTTAAAAATGTCAGGGGCATTTGACATTCCTCATGGCTACTCAATTTCCAGTCTTCAGTGAGCAAAATAATAACTTCTCACCTTTATTAGGCACTTAGGAATTTCCAAGGTCTAGCCTAGTATTGTTTTCTCACTTAAGCTTCAGGACAGCCTCTGTAGAGAAGCGAGGTATCCTAGGAAGAGACGCGGGGGTTCACGTAGGGCAAATGACTCCCAGCACACCCTGGAGGAGTCCGGGCCAGAGGGAAGCCAGTCTCTAGTTTCCTGTTGAGTGTCTACTCCAGGGCACTGGGAACTGTTCTTTGGAGAGTACTACCTACCACTTCCTTAACTTCCTTTGAATCTTCAAATCCTCAGCTTTACCCAGCACGGGGGCCTGGTCCCTGCCTGACTTCTGTTCCCCCTGGGTGCTCTGGGAACTGTCAAGCTCTTGGATGTCGGCTGGCTGCCCAGCCCTGCTCCACGATCCTGGGTGTCTTACCAGCCTCTGACCCACAGTGTGTGCCCCAGACCCTGGGGACTCTGCCTAGGCCCCTGTGACTGACTCCCTCTTTCACTGGGGTTGACCTACTTGAAGAAAACATTGAAGGGGCAGGTTTCTCCCCAAGATCAATATTCCATTCTAATTGTAAGTGCAGGTACTCAGATCTCACCACATCTGCTTCTTTTTACTTTTTGATGGATGTCAAACACAATTGTATTATTTATAAACCTTGGCCATGGCCTTCATCATTGGTGCCCATGGACTACTTCTTTTGTAAGTTTTGTAAAAGTAATTAAATTAATTTGAAATACTGTCATAAACATCCAAAGATCCACACCTCAATATAAGACATTAATGATAACTCGGAGGTCCTCTTGCTTCTGCTCCTTCCTAACCTCATTTGCAGTTACCACCATCCCAAATTCTCCATGTGTAGTCAATCTATTCCTCCACTGACTTGTTTGTCAATGAATTGTTTTTAATTGAAAGGAATACAGGGAAATATATTGCACATAATATTTTGCAACTTTGTTTTTCATTTAAGCATACTGTATGGTCCATCTATAATGTTACATGTTGTACCTCATTTATTTCTAGGGCTTTGATACCCTTATGTACTATGCACTTGGAATGATCAGAACTCTGGTGCATTTGGACGTGTTTGTGTGTGGGTATTTGTGTGTCTGTATGTGCATGAATGTGTGACCTAAGATCCACGAATTCCACACTGCTGAGCAAAACATGTTTTCTCAGTATTTATTCATGTATACCAGTGAAATTTGAACTGTCTTTCGAAGTTGATGAATTATTTTAAAATTCATTTATTTTTGCTGTAGGCAGAGGAATCCTAATCCTTTTCATTTCAGAGAAGGTAACCAAAATAAATGTAAAGACTAACGTGGATTGAGCGATTTCAGTGTGCTGGGCTCTGATCAGAGTAATTCACAGATTTCTAACTCAGCCAGCATTCACACCAACTACCATGACATTAATCGATGCCACAGACTCTCCTGGTATCAACTGACACCGTTATGTCGGTACCATCACTGGCTCCTATCAACTGCGTTTATCACATGAGGGAACAGGCAGGGAGTGTTTGTATAACCTGCCTCTGGCCACACACGCAGCTGGTACGTTAGGCTACTAAGATTTGAACCCACACACCACGCTGGCTCCAGAGCTAAACTGGAACTTCTGTGAGATCCTGATAATGACTCATTCACCTTCACCCCTCCTGTAGATGGAAGACAAACTTCTGACACAGAAACAGTCACTATTCTCATTCTTTTTCTAAGCCCTATGTCCTTGGTAGCAATTGTAGTTTACAAAGCATAGTAACCATTGTTTATTTATTACATTTCAACAGCTGTGATAAATAAAGGTGTTTTCCACTTTGCAGTGGAAAAGAAATCCAGGACTTAGAATCAGAATGCTCAAGGCACTCACCCTGGTGCACCAGCAGTTAGCAGGAGACCTGACCTGGGGACCCCAGCTGGCCTGACAGCCCCGGTCGTTTGCTCAATTTGAGCCCATGCTGTTCTGAGTGAGCTGTGTTCACACGTGTGACCGGTTCAGTCTGCTGTAAGAAGTACCATGAATGGGGCAACTTAGAAACAAGAGACACTTATGTCTCAACCTTCTAGAGGCTGGAAGTCCAAGGTCATGGCACCAGCATGGTTGGGCTGCTGTGAGGACCTTCTTCCAGGTTGCACCGTTGAGCCTCACATGGAGGAGAATGGAGGTAGCTCGCTAGTCTCGGACCCCATCTTACACGGACACTAGTCCCATTCTGGACAGCTCCACCCTCACTCCCTAATCACCACTCGAAGGCTTCACCTCCAAACACCATCACTTTAGGATCAGGGTTTTGATACATGAGTCTTGGAGGAACACAAATGCAATTTCTAACTTCATCCTGAATGAAATGATAAATCAGATAAGCCCGTGTGGCCCAGAGTTTCTCCACAAACATGCAGTGGTCACGGCCCCACCCACAATTCTGGGGACAGGTATCTTGGAAGTGGGCAAGATGTAAGGTGATTGCAAGGTTGGGAGACACGCAGATGAGAATGGCACCTGCAGCCCCCAGGGCCAAGAAGTGGGTGTCCAACCTGCTGTTCACGGCTGCCCAGACCACGTATCTTCCCCTTAAGGGTGCACTTGGAACTTCCTCTTTGTGGTGGGTGTGGTGCCAGATCCTGGAGAGGGTGACCAGCTGTCCTGGTTTTCTAGGGATCTAGGGATTTTCCAGGCTGCAGAACTTTGCTGTAAGTGGGGCAGTCCTGGGCAAATAATTGGTTACCCAAGATCTGGAGCAACAAGCTGAGTCCTCAGTAATACATTCTCCTCTGGGACAGGTAGGTATTGTGTCCTCTGGTTCTTTTTTTACCTTCTTCTTCTTTTTTTTTCCTTTGGGAGACAGAGTGTCTTAATCTGTCACCTGGGGTTGAGTGCCATCTTGTCAGAGCTTCACAGCAACGTCACACTCTTGGGCTCCAGTGATTCTCTTGACTCAGCCTCCCGAGTATCTGGGACTATAAGCGCCCACCACAACACCTGACTATTTTTAGAGAAAGGGTCTCACTCTTGCTCAGGCTGGTCCCCAACTCCTGAGCTCAGGTGATCCACCCGCCTCGGTTGCCTGGTTCTTAACTCTGTATTTACTGCACTGTTCTAGTTGTTGTTTATAAAATGTACATCTCCCCCAAGACGGTGAAACCCTGGAGGGAGATGATGAAGGGGCCAGGAACTGCAGTTTGCTCATCCCAGCTCCTGGCTCTGAGCCTGGACATATCAGTGCATTTTGAATACTTGGCAAACCTTACTTGCCCCCAGGGATACTCAGAAATTGGATAGTGGGTGTCATTAGTGAGATAGGGCTGCCTGCTAAGAGGACATTATAGCAGAATGAAGACTTGGGTATAGAGGGGTCATCGAATAAGAAATGGTACGGTTAATGTATTTTCATTATTCACAGTACATGATTATAACCATGATTCTTAAGAAAGAAATGGCTGAGTCCACTCACAAAAAATAGCACCTTGCTCAGAAAACTTCATCATTTTCAGGAAAAATGAAGATTAGAGTTAAGACTTACCCAAACTGCTCTGGAGAACTGGTAATTGGTAATGTACTTGGTTTTATTTTATAAAGCTGATATAATCTTGGTAACAGACCAAGAAAAGACTGATGATAAATGAAAACGATATGGCAATCCCACTTACAAACACAATGATAAACATTTTAAACAAAATATTAGCAAGTTGATTTCAGCAATATCTGAAAAAATCAGAAGTGATTTGGGTGTATTCCAACAATGCTAATATGATATAGTATTAGAAAACCTTTTAAGGTAATTCTTCTCCTAAGTCCATTAACAATAAAGCATCATAAAATCACTTCAATAGATTCAGAAAAATAAACAAATTACTAAATTAATTTTTAAAAATTTATAGAAAGCAGAAAAGCTTTAGAAGAAAATATCTACGTAAGCATCTTATTAATCCTGGATTTCAGAGGAAAATGTTTTAAACATGCACAGTAGAACAAATTATATCATAATAAACTCTACATCAAAGACATCATAAAAAGGGGAAACGAAGGGTCATAAACTGGAAGAACGGTTTCTGAATGTGAGCAAGCAACAAAGAACTTCATGCGCAGTTTATAAAAGCCCAGAACCACACATCTGTTTTAGTGCCAGCACATAAGGGTGAACATGTGGATCTTGTTAACACTTCAGGGGTTGGTGAGCCCTGGACAGGGCCTGGGCCTGTGTCTTTTTTTTTTTTTTTTTTTTGAGACAGAGCCGCAAGCTGTCACCCTGGATAGAGTGCTGTGGCATCACAGCTCACAACAACCTCCAATGCCTGGGCTCAAGCGAGTCTCCTGCCTCTGCCTCCCAAGTAGCTGGGACCACAGGCTCCTGCCACAACGCCCGGCTATTTTTTGGTTGCAGCCGTCATTGTTGTTTGGTGGGCCTGGGCTGGATTTGAACCCGCCAGCTCAGGTGTACGTGGCTGGTGCCTCAGCCTGTTGAGCCACAGGCGCCGAGCCCTGGGCCTGTGTCTTTTAACATCGTTGGTTCCCAGGACAGCACATAGCAGGTGCTGGATTACAGCCCTTATTTCCTGAGTGATTAGAAGAATTAACTCTATGGGAAGAAAACGTACTTCCCTCCAGGGTGAGTGTTCTGTCATGTGCTAAGTCACCTTGAGTGGGTACAAATGTCTGATCAGTCACATCTTTCAGGGTTCCAAGTGGCAACAATGCAAACTGCCTATCCTGTTTGGGGGGCTGTGACAAAATGCAACAGATCAGACGGCTTAAACTATAGACATTTTTTCCTCATGGTTCTGGTGGCTGGGCAGTCCAAATAAGGAGCAACAGATCTGTCTGGTGAAGACCTTAGGTCTCACTCCCTAATTTCTGTCTAATAATGTTCACTGTTGCCAGGTTCAAACTGGGTGCAGAGAGTGTGAGCGAGCAGATGTCACCATCAACAACAGAAACAGAGGGAGGCCTTTCTGAAAAGTTGTCCCAAGCTCCCTCCTGCCTAGACCCCACCATAATAAGATGATTTTATACAGTGGTCAGGCATCAAATCATACTTTCTGATAGTAAATACTCTTTCATATGATGAAATCCAACACATGATAAAATTATCATGTCACAGAATTCTATAAGGACACTCTGATTTCAGGAGCATTATCACACAAGTGGCTTTGTGAAACACGAGATGGATGGTAAAGAGAACTGATAATTGGCAATTTGCTTGATTAATTAAATCAGTCACCCTGGTTTAAAGTATCCTTTGTGTTTTCTAAAGTCAGGACCGTCCTAGAAAATCAGCCCGATACCATCATCCCTGTATGTGTAATTGAGCAAGGGGAAGTATGAACATACACAGTTGTCAAGATAAAACTTTATGGGAAAGAACTCCTGAAAATGTTCCTTTTCCTTCTTCTCCTTCTGTGTGGAGATACCAAAGTATCTAGGTCATCTCTGGCACATCATACCTGTCTGTGGAAAGTGGACACTCAGTCTTCTGTTCAGGAGCCAGTGACGGAATCAGTATTCCCATCCAGGCACAGTGCGAGTCACAGCTATTATCCCAAGTAGCTTCTGTGGTCTGGTGCAGGGATGGATGTGGGGCAAACATTCAGGGTCAGCGCACGGAGTTCAACACCGTGACAGAAACACCTGCTATATGATCCCGCGTGAGTACGGAAGAGAAGACGATGGGAAATCGTTAGGCAGATGGCCGTAGGGAGGGGAAGCAGGCAGAGAAATCAGGCAGGTGGGAAGTGTTGGGGGCCAGGAGCAGAGAATCCAGATAAAGGCTATTGTGCTACCTGAGGCAAAATATTATCATGGGGGGATGAGCTTGAACAAGTGAGCACAGATTTGAATGCAGTCTAGAAGGCAAAAGAAACAAGTTTTCTGTCAGATAAAGTAAGGGGCAATTAACGGAAAAGTGTACTTTAGTATAATTTCATAAACAAAAGTCTTTACAAGGAAAGTTTATGGGAAAGGAAATCTAGGTTTGAGACAATTGGTTTTGAGGGGCTTGGGACGTATAGATATGACTATCGCATCGAATCAGAAATGACTTTGTACCAAGAAACTTAGAGATCTGAATTCTCATCATCACCCAGACTGTGGTGTCAGGGTCAAGAATTAAACCTGCAGTGACGCTGGATGTTTAAGAAGGGTGGCCGTCCTGGTTTAAGGTGGTCGTCCCAGAGAAACCATTAGCAGAACCCTCCCTCTGTCCCCAAAACTGTCCTGCGCTGTTTGCTTTTGCCATTTTCACTGCCATCACCATCATCAACATCATTGTGATACTCACAATTTTTACTTTTCATGGTCTCTGGTGGTGTAAGAAAGTCCTCACATATCTGTTTTTATCTTTACAACAACCCAGCAGGCTGCAGGGGCTGATTAAAACCCAGACACCGGCGTTTCAGCAGCTGCCTTACCACAGAGCGGCAGGTGTGAATTTGCGACTTTGGAGTGCAAAATTAGGAGCTTTTCCCACCATACCACATTACTTTATTAACAGGAAAGTCTCACAACTCTTTGCCTATATAATCTGGTTGGGTGAAAGATCCATGAAACCCCAGAACAGTAGGAGGTTATCGGTGGTGCAAGGTGAAGTTTACAGGAACATTGTAAGAGGTCCGCCCTCGGTTCACAAATTCACATTTCTACACCCAGATGTTTCCTCCTGCCTACCGAGCTCACTTCCTCCTCACCAGCCTGAGGTCTAAGGTCAGCAACTTTGCTTCACCTCTTCAGCATTGGAAGGATTTTAGGAAATTAAAAAGAAAAAAAAAACAACAAAAAACTAAGGAGGCACCATATTTAAAAGGAAATCCTTTGCAAGTGAACACTTCATCTACCAAGAGTCAAGACTTTGTGCTGGGGCTGGATGATTTTATCAGCACATGTACGTGTTTCCTTTCTCGTCTGCAGAACATCATGGCCAGTGTTCCCTTATCCCATTGTCACGATACGACATTGGGTCCTACCAGCAGGTAAGAGGGAACCCGGTCTCTCATCCATCCCTCACTCCTGACCTGCAACTTTCCCTATTAAATCACAAGTTCTTTAAGATGAATTTATGTTCCCAAATGTATGTGAAATGGTTGCTTTTAAAGGGAAACACATTCGTTTGCCTTGGAGGAACCTTTGTTTGAGTTTCATTCATTGAACTCAGGAACACCTGAGATCAATCCTGACCTCCAGGGAGCCGAGAGCTGTTTGACCTTGAACATCTCATTTTCCCTTATGGAGTCTCAGCTTTCTTACCTCCTGCTCAGCAGTGATTTTCTGCAAAAGGCCCACAGAATAGGGGCATCGGGCTTTGCTGTCCCCACCTCTTGGCGGTAGGCACCCAACTCAGCCATTTCAACTCAGAAGCAGCTACAAACCCTACGGGTGGCCATAAAGTTGGTGGGCAATGTTAAATCACACACTATTTCATGTTGCACACAAACATAATGGCCACCCTGTATATAAGTAAATGAGGGTGGCTGTGATCTAATAACTTGGTTTATAAAAAAAGCAGGAGGCAGCCTGGATGTGGTCTGGGGACCAGAGTTGGCCAACATTCTTTAAGGGAAAAATATCACCCACTTCATGAGGTCATTCTAACAATCACATTGACTAAGATACGTGAAGACTCGTGACAGAGAGTTGACGTGAAACATGGCAGAGAATTTCTTAGCTTTCGTCCCCACTCTCTCCTCCCGGCTCACATCCATTCTCTCTGAGTGAATGTGCGGAGTCCTCACAAAACAGAACCGTACCGGCTGGCACGTCATGTCTGCGGAAGTCTTTTGTCCTGTTTTCTTTTTATTTTAATGCCTTTGGGAGGAAAAGGTAGAGAACTTATGATATTAAGTTATTGAGGCAACAAACTTATAAATGAATTTGAGCTCTATTCGGTGTCTTTATTTTTCATATTTATTCTGTTTAAAATGTTACTTACCACCAGTCCTTTTAGGGACACTCACGACAGTATAAAGCAGCCTGTGGTTTAGGCCAAAGGTCCGGGTAACAGCTGTGGGTCTTTGTTTGAATAACAATAATAATGAAGAATCAGCCTTTCAGGCATTTATTATTTTAAACTTGCCCTCTTGTGCGTGCATTCCACACCCTTGCCTGCCCACCTGCCCCCTCATTTCTCTAAATTGCTGTATTGTTCTTTACTGCTTGCCCTCTTGAGTTCCGTTTTTCAACTGCTTCTTTTTTAATGTTCTTACACATCTCATTTGTTGTTTTATTTCCCCATTTAAAGTATTAATGCCGGAGACAAATCACTCACTTGCACTTAAACACTGCAGGCTGGAGTCTGGACACGCTGAGTTTGCAGTCAAATGATGCCAGCTCAAGGTTTTTAACTCTTAAGTCTTCTGAATCCTCGTTTTGTGACTCCTCATTTCAAGTTGTGACGAATGGTAAGACCCTTTGCTTTCTGGACCTGTCTGGATGCCTTCTGTGGTGGTGGACCCATCTGCAATCTGCATCCTCAGTGGTCAGCACTCTGGTCCATCGTGGTGGGCATTGCCGGACACGCAGTGACAATCATTCAGCAAGTAACTGTGTTTACACTTGACATTTGCTCTGAGTCTCTCAGATACATCTCAACTTAATATGCTAAATCCCAAATAAACCTCTGCTCTCTTAAAAGATGAATACTACTCAAGTATGTATGTGAGCAGATCCACAAGGGAAGCGTGGAAAGTTACAGAAAGGTCCATTTGATAACACACATCCCAGGAGTCCGGAGGGTGCTAGTGATGCAGGTTCTCTGGAACACTGTGAAAGGAAACCACCATTTTTGTTGATAAGGTCCATGTGACAATGTGACATCTGCATATTTTCCTAGTTAAAGAAATAATCCTAGAGCACTAATCTACTCTAATGACATAGACATCATTTGGCTGCACAAAAACAGAACTGTGCTAAGGTCCATTTGCGATTTATAGGGTACAACTGCAACATTCAGTTGCGATGTCCGCTGAAGTTTTTAAAAAACAGATCTTAAACAAATTTAAAGGCAGGGACACTGGCACAAGGGCTCTTTGACCTGAATGGTAATTTTAATTTAATTACAAATATTACCTATGTAAATTTTGTGTCAACACTTGGATAAACATTCAGCCTTGTTTTTCTCTTCTATAACATTTATACATTTTATTTGTATTCCATTATTATTGCCCAATCAAACCCTCTTCTGATTATTTGTTGACAAATCTTTCTCTCTCACTAGAAAGATGTCAAGGACAGCAGAGATGTCCCACATATTTCCACATCCTTAGGATCTATTCCAATGGTGTTCTAGCTTTATATGAATAATATGTATTTGTGAATTAATGGGATTGCTTTTTTCTTTTCTGAAGCTCAAGAAGACTTGATTTCCCTCAAATGCGAATTCTTCTCTGCATTGTTCCCTCAGTAGATTCCAAGGAAGCATTTGATCATATACTATGCACTTTAGCTTCTGTTAATCATTGAATTTATTAATGCATTCACTCATTTACTAATTTATCCAATAAACAAGTATTTGGGGGTTTTAATTTTCTAAGAACAGGTGATCCGGCTAAGGTACGATTTTACTTTTAATTCCCCCAAATTTCTACATCCCTACTAAGTTTACACACTGGTTGTTTATCCTTGAGAAATTTCCTTAATATTTCTGCCTTTGTGTCCGTTTTTATTACGTGGAAATACTCGTACAATAGTACATTGTGTTTGTGGTGAAGATTAAATGAGTTAAATAGGCAAAGCACAGAATAAATACTATATAACTCTTGGTAGTTGCTGTTACATTAGCTGACCTATAAATTCCTACCCTTGCCTGATAAATGCTGCTCATCACTAAACATCAAAGACTTAAAAGTAGTCATTTAAAAAATATTTTTTCTAATTCCTAAAGTTCTAAGCATATTAACATATTTAATTCTGAAATATTTAACATTTTTCTCCCAAATTTTAGAGGTGGAAGAAAATGCCCAAACTAGGGTCACTTGGACTAGTTCGTTTCAAGTTTAGAACTCATCATCACAAATGGTTTTAGTATCATTCACTTGTTGTTCTAAACAAGCAAAACCAAATTGTGAAATTTCAAGTTCTCTTAATTGAGATACAAAAGTACACTTAGGTTATTCTCTTTCCTCATTTTTGTATGATTTTGAGCCAATTTATTTTCCATCTTCAACAAATCTGGCTATAGTGCAGTTGGCAGGACACAGGGCTGGGAGTGAAGCTGGAAGCCTGGCCTCCTGTCTTGATCTCCAATGTCATCACCGAATTCACCTCGAGTAAGTCGTGTGTCTTTTCCAAATCTCAGTGTCCTCATCTGAAATGGTGACAGGTAGAAAAGATTTCAGAGATGTAAGTAGAGTGATTCCCACTGTGTTTCTCTGGGAAGGTTGTTTCCACTGTCCCCATGCTTTCTCCTCTCGGTGCTAAGATTTAGGTGTTTAGAACAGACGACAGAAGAACCTCCATGGTTGACCACCTCCTTACATTGACCATTTCCTTAGGCTGACCTGATTTTCATAGACCATCTGATTTTCATGCAACACCTATACTCAGCCGAAGTCTGACCTGTCTATATTGGCCACTTCTGCAAGCTGCATCTTGACCACTTGGACTGTTGTGCCCAACTTTTATTTACCCTCTACAATTTGACAAGTTGAGTCTACTCTACACTAAGCATATGAGGTGTGGGCTTTGCCCCTTAGGTGTATTATTTTTAGTTTAGTATAAGTTCTTTTCCATGTTATAATTACCCCATGTTGGATTAGGCCTAACATCCTGTTATCACGTTGCAGATTTTTTCAACTTGAAGGACTGCTCTGAATTGTAGTTACATCCAACAATTACTGAAAAATTTTACAGTTAATTAAGACTTGATGGCCCAAAGGAAAGAGTTCAAAGAGCTGTCATTGAAGGGAAATGTTGGTCTTCCACATTTTCCGGAAAGAATTAGACAAAGAAAGATGGCAGAACATTTTGGTGTTAGCAGGTTCCAAAACGCAAACATGAGCGCTTGGAGAGATACGGTAAGGAAAGCAGAGACCTATAGCAGAAAAGGAGGAAAATTTCCCTGGAGGAAGTCAGTGAAGCCGCATTAAGGTGGTTCAAACAAATGAAGGCAGTTAACCCTCAAATGTCCAGGCTGATGATCCAACAAGGTGCTAAAAAATTTGCACAGAAATTCAGGATGAGAGATTTCCAGGCTCAAGAAATTTAAACTGTGACAGGAGATGCCCTTGGAAGAAGTCCTGTGCAGTCAATCCCATGAAGTTCCAGTAGAAATTGTGGACGGGTTCATCAGAAAGTTTCCAGACTTCTCCAGAGGCTTCAAAGAAGAGTCTTTAATGCTGATGAGTGTGGACTCTTTCAAGACCTGTCTGACAGGAGTGCTTTTCCTAGAATGTCTGACCTTGTATGTGTGACCATTGCTGAGAAAACCACACCCAGTAGCTTTGACCAAATGGGTTTGCTCTGGTTCGGTTATAGTTGGGTTTTATACCATTTCAGGGAGACAGAAACTGCATAGGTAAAGTCATAAATCGGTCCATGGAAGACACATTGCTTTGGCCAGAAAAGGTAGAAATAACAAAATGAGGCTTTATAGGTTATAGGTGGCTTTAAAGATTCTTTGATTTGTAATAAGTTGAAGAAATAAAACTTTGTGTAAAGTCTTGAAATGTTTTAAGTCAAGATAAGAAAATCTGTTAATCAGAGACAAGCCATTGGACATTCTGTGCAGGTGTGGTTTAAGCTTTGTCTGGCATAGCTCTGGGCCTATATAATGAGGTACAAATGTGGCCTCCAGGAAGGTAGGGGACATGACGAGGCCTGTGTGACCTCTGTTCTTACAGCCAGCAGAGGTGGTCACTGAATCATCAGGAGGGCTTCAGGTTGTATTTTAGTCCTCATTGCTCTCAAAGACGTTGTGTTGAGTCCTAGAACACAGAATGATGAGTTGGGTAGACGTAGGTTCAGATGCAAAAGGACAGTGGTTCTTTGAGAGATGAGACTCAAAGATTTAGAACCAGTTCTGACAATAACTTCTTGTGGCCTTGAGCATTTTACTTAACCAAATTTTGGGTCACTCAGATATTAGATGAAATTCTGGAATTGGCTGCCAAACTGTGATTAACATTAGGCTGGGAGTTGGGAGGTATGAGGTAATAGCAGTGATTGATGACTGCTGAATATTTTTCAATTCTCTGAGGCTGTCACTTACCTCTGGAAGAGCCCAAGGATGCTTTCAAGCTTGGCACCAAATATCGACCCCCTGGGTTTTGTCCCGCTTTCCTTGCCTCCATCTTTACACTTCACGTGTTCCCTTGAACACTTTGTGCTTTCATGACATAATTGTTCTAAGCTTATGTCTCAAAGTTTGATTTCTGTGAAACCAATCTAAGACATATGAGTTGGCTGATGCTCAGAAGTTCAAGTCTTGTTACAGAAATTATACATAAAATTAGTAACACTCAGGCCAGGTGCAGTGGCTCATGTCTGTAAACCCAACACTCTAGGAGGCCAAGGCAGGTGGGTCAGGTGAGCTCAGGAGTTCAAAACCAGCCTCAGCAAGAGTGAGATCCCATCTGTACTGAAAATAGAAAAACGAGTGTGGTATTGTGGTGGGCGCTTATAGTCCCAGGTACTCAGGAGGCTGAGGCAGGAGAACTGCTTGAGCCTAGGAGTTTGAGGTTGCTGTGAGCTGTGATGAAGCCATGGCACTCTACAGAGGATGACCAAGTAAGAATGTCTAAAAAAAAAAAAGTAAAACCGAGGTTTATTTTTAAGTATATCTCATTCCAAAATTACTGTTCTTATCTCTACTGTACCATCAAATAGCCATAGCTTTTAGAAAATGCAATATTTCTGTTTTTTTTTTTGTCAATTTGATTTGGAGAGTTTTAAATTTCACTGTAGCTTCATTTTTAAAATTTTCTTTTTTCTTAATGTTTCCTAACAGGGTCATGGACTGTAGTAAGATTTTGAAGTACTTTGTTTCCTCCTCACGCAGCTGGGCCAGGACAGTTGCCTGCTAAATCTTGGGAAGAGAAAGAACAACTAGACTGTCCCTATTGCCTCCTGGGGTCCAAAGACAATTTGATCCCATTGTTAAGTGCCAAAGATGTCCTTGGTGTAACTACAGAGCTTTAAGAAGGCCTGTTGTCTCTGCCAGAGGCTTAAGAGGGTTAATGTTAAATTCTTGTCAGACTTCCTAATCATAAGTAGCTTAAATGAGGGGAAAAAAATCCAGTGCTCTCAAATCTGAATCAAGTTCAATATTTAAAGTAGGGAAGACACGGTAATATCATTTGTCAAAGAAACGTTCTATCCAACAGTCACACAACGCCCTGGATGATGAGTTTAAGCCACCACCTAGACCTTGGTGAGTCATCCTAAATATAAAATAGGAAAATAAAGAAGAAATAAATGACCACGTTTAAATTATTGAAAAAGGAGAGACGAAACAGTATGAGGGATCTCTTTGCATCCTCCAGTTCTGAGCTAAGCCCCTTGGAGTCCTGTTCTCAGGCCGGGCCAATAAATCATACGAGATGACGTACAAGCCCCCCTGTTTATTCTCTCCCACTGTGCACGTCTCTGCACTGGGGCAGATGGGAGCCTTCCTCAAAAACGTTGCAAATTTCATTAGGCTTCCTATATAGGTGTCACTAGGAAAGTTTGAAGATACATAAAAATCAAAAAGCGTAAAATTCCCATGGATGGAGGAAATAAATGAAGCTCAATAAGCGGGGCAATTTGAAATGTGTATGGCTGATTCCGAAAGGATGCTGTCAGCCCTGTGTCTCATAAGTGAAATAGTGGATCCTATCACGGTCTGTCTCAGAACTTTCATAGTGACCTATGTGTATGCGTGGCTGTACAGATCATGTAACTTCAGTAGATAATACATGGTTTGATGAGATACACGTGTATGTGTGCATTTGTGGTCAGACACAGTTAACAACGTGCATACACCGGTTTGATTTAGAATGGCTCCCGACTGCTGAGCGAGTGCTGTCTCTGCTAGCAATGGGCCTTGCCGGGGGGCGAGGCGCACACGTGCCTGACTTCTCGGTGTTCTCATCATGGCATCCATTTGTCTTCCAGCTCTTAGATGCATTTTATAACATAAATTGCAAAGTGACGTATATATACACATCCAACAGGAGAAACACGTCCAGACCCTCCTCAGCACCCACAGTGTAGCTGGTATTATTGAAGTTGTAAGCAACCCAAACCCAGTGCAATAAAATCAGTCACCATCAGATTCCGTCAGCTCACATCCCTGCAGGGGGTCTGGTGGGTCTCCCCTCAGGCACATTTGAGCACCTGGACTCCAGGAGAAGTGCCTTGTGGAGTCTTCTTATACCTCAGCCCTTTTGTGTTTCTGTGCTGGGCTCTTGTTCACCTCCTTCAGGCTGATGCTCTCTGCGGGATTGAGAATGTGTCCAAACATCGCCCGTCTTCAGCGTTTGCTGACTCCTGCTGTCAGAACAGTCTGGGAAGAACTTGGCCCATCTGACTCGGCTCCCGTGGCCGTCCCTCACCCTGTCACTACTGTGGACGTGGATGATGTCCCATGGAAGTGCAGACCAGGGTGACCCACCTGCTTCTGGGTCTGCTGGGAACCATCATGGAAAGAAATGGAACGAAGCCAGAGGGGGTGCACATCACACAGACGTGCGCCCAGATCCTTCAGGGAAGGGAGCCACCCTGCTCGCTCCATACAAGCTGAGCTCCGCCGAGCACAAGTGAGAGAGCTACTATGGTGCCACACTATCCCAACAGGCATCTCCGCGGGAGTCTCCTGGTCATCCACGTGTTGTCCTCCAGCTCACTTTTTACTCTTCTCTTCTTCCCAGAACCCTTCATACGCGTCCATCCTGCATCCCTGTCCATCCCCATCTCCAGACTTGCAAAGTTAAAACACACGAAGTTAAAACGCAAAATCACAAAGGCAGCAAATACTAAAACAAACCAAAAATAATGTTTCACCCATCTCTTTGGGGCATATGACCCCCAGTGCAGAATCGGGAACTGCCTTCTAAACTGCCCCAGCACCCCGGGCTCTCCCTACCATTGCATTGACTACAAGGCGTGGTGCATTTTTCTCCCCATGCTCATGCTAAACTCTTGCGTAAATCAGGTGTACTTGGGTTAAAAATGGCAGAAATCAAAATTGAAGGAGTTCATTAAAAAGGAGGTAAAAATATTGGAAATGTCCCAGAAACTCCAGAAGCACCGGACATCTGTCATCTCTGTCCTAGCTGACTCTGCTGTCCCTCTCATGGTCTTTCCTTCCAGAAGTGCTTGGACATGTGACAAGTGTCAGCTCCCGAGTCACATGCCAAGTCGTCGTCACTACTGGAAAGGGCTTGACTCTCTGCCCCGGGATCCACTTTGAAAAGCAATGGGGGATCTTTTGGGTCAGATCATTAGAGATCAACTCCTGGCTTAGTGAACTGAAGATCCCATAGAAAAGAGATGGGTGTTGGGGTTTCTATATCATTAAAACAGTAGCAGAAAAGATATCACCACGCTGATAGTCTCCAAAGCTTACGCCGTGGAAAAAGGTTTCCATTTCAGGCTGGTAGTTCGCAGCTGGGCTCTCTGTCCTTTGGAGAATCCTTAGGAAGACTTGACTTTTTCAAATTTCAGCTTCCTGCATTTTTCATCCGTATAAAAATGATTTTTACATTAAGGGCATGTGGGCTAAAGGCCCAGATTCCGGATTCATGGCACAAAGCTTTTTTGTGGGTTAACACTATAATTATTCAACTTTTTTTTTCCCCCTGAGGCTGTATTTTTTTCCCTGATATTTTTCTCCACAGCCAAAAAGGGATTTAAGAAATTAAAAGCCAGCTTGAATGTGGAGCCTCAGATATAACTACAGGCAAAAAAGCTAATTCTTGTCAAGATATTCATGAGTGGTTATTAATAATGAGGCCTTGTGACACTTTTATCTAAATCATCTTGGCCATGGAAATAAAACATACAGATTACTTTCCATTAACATTAAGGTACCATGAATAAAAGACCAACTTTGTAATAATTAGAATAGGTTTCAAATGTCGCCCTGCATTCAGCTTCCACATTTCATCTTGTTTTAGTTTTTTACTCTTGTAACCTCTATGCCTCTATTTCTTATTTACACAATGAGAATTTTAACAGTTTTCCTACATAAGTCAAAGAGGTAATGTGGAAGCAACACACATTTTCTTCTGCTGTAATGCGTTACATAAATGTTGTGCCAGGTTTCCTGTGTTAATTTATTTTCTCGTGTTTAAGCAATGGTGGTTCCAGACTTTCTTTATAGCAGAAGCTAAGGGTAAGCCTTTGATTGCACCAAAATTTGGGGTAACCTATCTTGATGCTTTACGTGCTTATGAAACCTATTGTTGTAATTTAGAATGTAAGTTGTAGAAAACGCAGCAAAGGATTCTAAGTATTCTTATGACGTCTATCATTAATAATTTGTTAGGTTTTTCTCTTGACAGGTAATGGACATAAAGGAAACTTCCTGGATGGGTAAAAGCAGCTTCAAGGGGCACGTCTAGAGCCCCCCAAACTTCCTCAAGATGAACATGGATGCCCCATTTCCCTATAGTTTTTGGTCTAAATTTCCAGGCTCTCTCCTTGCAGAACTTTCAGAAATACTTGCTGTAGTTTTGATGTGCATTTCTTTCTCACTTCAGAGTGATGATACCCTTTCCAGCGAAAGCATCTTCATTAAACCAATGACATTTGAACTAGACCTTAAAGAACTGGTAAAATTTACCTGGGAAAGAGGTGAGAGAGCAGCAGCCAGAAAATAAGATCCAGGAACGTGAAGGCATACAGGAGTCTCTGACGAGGAAGAGAACAAGGTGAGTTTCCCTGTGGTGTAGATTCATTCACTAACTTGTCTGCTGTGGTCAGATCCTGGGAATCCAACTGGGGGTTACACAGGGTCCTGACCTCATAGGTTCAGAGAAGGTCGTGTTCCCCAGGACACATGTGCGGTGACCATGGAGAGGCAGATTAATTCATTACTGTGAAAGGTCTTCAAGGTCAAACATGGGATTTTAGGGTTTATTTTGTCTTGTAAAGACAAATAACAACACTTACATGACACTAATTGTATTAAATATGTCCTGTGCAATTCTAATGACTTTTTAACATCTACTTATTTTTTATTGGAACAACCTTATGGTATAGGAGTATATGTGTTATCTCCATTTTATTGATGAGAAAACTGAGGCAAAGAGTAGTTTTGTAACTTGGCTCAGGACTCAGAGATAGTAAGAGATGGAGCCGTGACCATAGCCCCGGGTCAAAGGGCTCCAGCATCTATGCTCTTACCGTTTGTATAAGAGACTAGGTGGCACTTTTATTTATGAAAAACCCTCAGGCTTAAAGACGCTGGTAAACTAATTTGAGGACCTCGTAGTATGTACCGTCACCCAGACTAGACTCCAGAAAGCCCAGCACTCCTGCTGCCATACACAGAAGACAGATGAGAATGGTGACAGTGACACGCTCGGCTGAATTGAGAGGAATGTGTTTACAATGACGGAGGTTATGACACTGCCGTTCATTGTACCGGTCAGACCCCTGGAAAGATGCAAGAGAGGGCTCCATCACCTGACATTCAGTGTGTTCACAAATAGAAATAGTTTGCTGTTGCTCCAAGTGAGTTGAAAATTGGGCAACCAAGGCATTGCTTGACAAGGATGGCATATAAATTTGCATGGACTTTCACTGGTGTGGCTCCTGAAGTTGTAGTCACAGGCTGCCCCGGGACAGCCTGCCCATGGGGACCAACTTTCAGCTTCTCCAGGATGTGATCTGTAGGAAAACACATATGAGGATAAGAAAGATCGATGATTCAGGATTCGTTTCTCACAAAAGGGTGGCTGGAGTCATGTCACACATATAAATTCTGACAATTCGGTCTCATTTCTGGCATTGCCTCATTTCAGCCTGACACGGAGGGACAATTGAGGCTGACTCAGAGCTATTTCCGGACTGAAAGAGCATTCCAAATGATCACATTTCACGTAAGCCTGCCCACATCCACTGCATTCTCTCACCTGACTGTCCAACAGACAGGGCACATCCATCCCAGAGGACAGCGAATGACTGGTCTGGGGCCCTTTCCCTTCTCTGCAGGATCCTGGAGTTTCTCCAACACTCTACCCATGAAAGAAGACTCCTCATTAGCATTACGCTCTCCTTGCCCTGGGAGGGAATAAAAGTTTAACAAGCCAGTTCTTCCCCTTCCCAGAGGGGTCCAACCCCATTGCTAAGTCTGGCCCTTGGAGAGCTCTTCAAGAATGCCAGTGGGTACTGACTCCCCCCGCCATTCCCAAGACTCTAAAATGTGTCAGAAGAGCACATTTGTTAAAAAACATCCCTATTTGACTTTCCAGATCCTCCATTTTTCCCCTAATAACATTGCCCAACATTACCTATTATGGGATCAGTTTTGGGCTTGTGTGATGATGTAATTATACGCCAATAACAAAGTGTCAGTGGAGGGATGGCTCAAATTTAAGCAAGTGTACTTTCATTGCCACTATACCATTATTAGGGAAATATTAAAATAGAAAGATTTAAATCTTTCACAAGTAAAAGTCCAATGTATTGTTTCCACAGAACTAAAGTCCAAAGTCATTTTTGTATATGTGTGCCTGTGAGTAGGAATTCCAAAGATTTTCAAGTCCCCGCTCCTCTTTTTTATGACCTTCCAGCCTCAGTTGGAAGGGTCTCTCGACGTGCTGGTAGAGACGGTGCACTTTTTGATCATTTGAAGGAGGGTGTGACCTTCAGCGTAGTCTCAGAAGTTGTATTTGTTCATCACTGAGACTCTGATGTTCCTCACTATTGGAAAGAATCCAATGAGTTGTTATGAAAGACCAGATTATTGCAGCACTGTCACTGCATTCCAAGAATTAGAAACAGATAAAATAAAAACCACTGCTCCTAAAAGAGTTATTACAGAGAAAATTACTTCCAATCCAACCATTTGCATTTCTAAAACTTCGGTACTCCTGTGAAAGAAAGATGGAAATCTTGGTCAGGCCTTTGCTGGTGTGCCAGCCAGTGAATGCCCATTCTCTGAGAGCTAAGACTTTGAATTTAAACTCAGTTGGGAAACTCTTAGCAACAGGTTAATTTTGGCATTATTTACTGTATCAATAAAGTTCACTTAGAAACACTGCCAGATAAATCAGAAAGGGATTTTCTTGCTTTCCCACCCATTGTACCCATAGTCTCATGATTTCCACATCTGTGCCAAGTCTTGTGGTTCAAACAGTCTGTAATTGAATGGAGGCCCTTCTACGTGACACGGAGTCACACCACATGCTCCTACGAGGAGGCGTTTCCAGTCCTGAGATATTAAGGCTGCGTCCCCTTCATTTATCTTCACAATTTTTTTTTTTTAACATTTTTACTCTACTTTTTTTTTTTTTTTTTTTCTATTTTTGGCCAGGGCTGGGTTTGAACCTAACAGCTTCAGTATATGGGCCAGTGCCCTACTCCTTTGAGCCACAGGAGCTGCCCTATCTTCACAATTTTTAAAAGCTAAAAAGTCCTACTTCTTAGGGAGGGCTTGCCCCCTCCCAGTGAGGGAGACATACAGAATCTAATTAACAGCAGATGGTGTGGAGACGGGTGGGGAGCGAGCTGATGCCTGGCCTGCAGGCCAGAAACCCCCTTCCTCAGCTGAGTCTCGACTGGACCCGGAGGCAGCCAGCTCCTCACTAGGCATGGTGCTGGCAGCGGTGACCTAGAGCTCCCCTCCTTCTCTGTAGCACTTTCCAATTCACTCCCTCTCAGACCAAACTCAGCACATGTTCCTCAGCCACTGACGTCTGAAGTTCTGCGCTGACAACGCACTGTTTCCAACCAAATTCTTGCCTTAGCTGAGCCTTTGCAGAAGCCTCAAGGCAGCCCCCATTTGCACGGTCCCTGCTTTTCTACACACAGGTCAAGGTTGAGGAGCTGTAACCTGTGCCTACAGCCAGAGCAGTCCACAAACTCCCCACGGTTCCAGAAGCCTCCTGCACATTTGCCGGGGCCTCCCTCCTGCTAAACTGTCACAGGGCTCGGTTCACCACCAGGGACCTCCAGGAACCTGCCACGGTCTAAATAAGGCAGAGGCTGGAAGGTTCGAGACACACGCTCACCAAACCGACTTTGTAACTGAGACACCAGCTACATTGTGTGACGCTGGTTGTAATTCACTAAGACTAAAACATTCTTTTTTTAAAGCCAGTGTGGCTATCCTTAGGAAATCACAGTTTACAGGTTTCTGTTGGGGCCACGCCAAAAGCTAACATCATTTCATGCATACCTCGTTTTCCTGAACTTTACACCTTGCTCATTTCTAATTCACACATCAGAGTTCCTTGAAAGGGGCTAAGTAAGCAACACCTCTCTTTGCCCTGACTTGGGTCATCAACTAACCGAAAAACAAAGTTCCCAGCAAATAAGAGCCAAAGTGTGTACTCTCTTTACTAGTAGAATAATAGAGTAGACAAAGCTTGCACATGTGAGTGGTTTCACCCACCTTAGACAGACTGCTGACCCAGCCATGCACCACGCTGTACAGTAGCAGACACAGACCCCATAAAAGCCGTGGTGTGGAGGACGCAGGCGCAAAGCATCATCAATGCCTCAGCCACTAGGTGCTTACTGAAGACGCCTGGTCACACAGAGAAGCAGCTGTTCTTGGATTCCAGATGCTGGCACTGGGCCTTTGTAGAGGGCTGGAAGGAAGTTTCTCATTTGAGTTGGTTTATAAGGTTTACTGGGAACTTCCCAGGTGAGGAAAGGAATGAGTGGGGACCCCAGGATTCAGTGGCCCACTGTGGAAAGGCAGAGACGTTTGGTGTTCTTGAGGAAAAAGAGGAGTTTTTTGTTATTGAAGGATGAAGCGTAGGGAGAGAAGTGAAGGGCTGCACAGTTAAAGAGACAGGGAGACCCCAAATTATGAAACACACTTAGGAGGTAGGGAAAAGTCTTGAAGGTGGCAAGTAGGAGAAATTCATGATCACACACGCTTTGCCACTTGTTCCCCATGTGTATAGGAGGTCTGATGACATGAGTTATAATGCATTTAGCAGACTAAAAGTTGTAAAGGCAGGTGGTGCCTGTGGCTAAAAGGAGAGGGCACTGTCCCCATATGCCCAAGGTGGTGGATTCAAACCCAGCCAAGGCCAAAAACCGCAAAAAAAAAAAAAAAAAAAAAAAAAAAATAGTAAAGGCAGCAATTTACTGAGCCCTTACCGTACGACGCTGACCTGTGCTAAAAAGCCTTTGCATGCCTTGCCTTTTTTATTCTTTCTGGCAACTCTGGGAGTGGGGGGATAGTGTCATTCATGTGGTATAGTGTAGTGACTCCCGAGAGAAGCCAAGGACGCCACCTGTGGTCACATAGTTAATAACAGTAGGGTCAAGTTTGAAACACAGGGCTGTCTTCTTCCAATCTTTCAAAATCCACTTGACCCTGATTTATGAAGAAGCCTCCTTTACCTTGTCTGAAAGCAAGATGTTTACTGTAAGAGAGGAGTGGGACGAGGACATATGTACGGGGAGGAGTCACCCGGCGCCAGTGGGGAAGAGTTGCAGCCTCAATGGTGAGCAAGGTCTCCATGAAGGAGCCTTAAGGGGGTTGGTGCCTGTGGCTCAAAGGAGTAGGGCGCCAGCCCCATATACCGGAGGCGGCGGGTTCAAAGGAGCCTTAAGGGGAGAGACTGAAGGAGGTTAGAGATGTCCCCAGTCAAGAGACAAAGAACTGAGCAGGAGAAGCCTTGGTCAGCACTAAGATCCAGGTACACGTGAATGCCCAGAGGGAGGCAATTCTGGAGAGAAAGTGAAAGACTCAACCAAGGAAGAATCCTGGATGGGAGAGTGAGAAGCAAGATCTAGTTCAAGAGACAATCTGCTTAAGGCAAGGGAAGGTGAGATCAGATTCATATAACAACCTGGAATTCAAGTTCATGGGCCGACAGTGTGTGCCTGGACCAGGAATTTATAGTAGTAACAGTGCTAATAATCATATGCAGTCCATAAAGGATAGACACTAAAGAAAAATTGCCTGGGCTTGTACCTTAGCTTTGCCTCTTACACTCTCCGCCTCAGTTTCCTGATCAGTAAAATGGATTAATGATAATATGCAGAGCATAAAGTTTTTCTGAAGATCTAACAGGCTTCAGAAAAAAGCTTACTATATATGCAATACACTTATTATAGTGGGACTGGCCAATCCCATAATTGAGATTGCTATCATTATTCTTTTTAAATTTCAAACTATTAAGGGGGTACACAAGTTTTTGTTGCATAGATACCTTACACAAGGCTCACAGCAGGTAAGGTTTTACTCCTCATTCTTCCCAACCTCCCCCACTTCATTCGCAAGATTGAATGGGGTGTCTATATTTATTTCTTTGTGCAGACCTGCCAACCGTTTGTGTCTCTCTCTCTGCATCCACACCAGGATCTGTTGCTAATTACCTTTTTAGTAATGGCCATTCTGACAGTGCTAGCCCGGTATCTCATTTTTGTTTTAATTTACATTTCTCGTTACCTTAGTGACGTTGAGCATTTTATCATGTATTTCTCGGCCATTTGTCTATCTTCTTTTGAGAAGCTTCTGTTCATGTCTTTTGCCCTCTTTTTAATGGGGTTGTCACTTATTCTTACAATGATTAGAAGAGAAAAATCAAGGCACAGAGGACCTGTGTGACTTCTCCAAAGACTTCTTTTTTAAACAACTAAAAAAGGGCTAAAAAATAGAAATTAAAGCAAGAAAGTATGGTTCTCTACTCCATGCATTTGATCACTATTTAATTCTTCACTTTTGAACATGGTACCACTTACTCTTCTTTCTTAATATGATCACAGTTTGCTTTACAAAATATGAGTAATTGTGTGTATGAAATAATACCCACCAGTGGACCTGTTGCCCTGTCCAGGCATCCCTGCCATAGCTGTAAGGACACATCCTGCTTTGACTAATGGCTGTGTTTGTAAACAAATAGCACAACTCTTCGCCATGTGGTTGCCCCTGGCTTCTGAAATGCCATCAATCTCTGATTACAAGTTGTATTAATTTTGTTATAAATTTGCAACCACAGAAAAGAGACACAGGCCCATCCAGCTGTTCCTTTCCTCAAGGGACTTGTCCCCATCTGCTGTGATCCATCTCTCCTAGCACCCTGCAGTCTCCATGCCACTTAATTAATGTCCTGTTGCAGTGGTGGCTTCACTCCTGGGTCCTTCCATGTGGCTTTCTCCACTACAGGTGAAGAGTGATGTGTCATGAATCAGAGAGTAACGCCGTCCTCAGCAGGGAAACGCTCTTTTTCTCCTTTTATTAGAAAGTCGGTGGCTCCTACTAACCAACCAGTAATACCTTCAGATACCCTCTTAGAAATTTGCTCAGAGCCCTGGATTATCTTGCCTTCTTGTCCCCTTCCACCCTCCTCAGACCGTGGCTGTGATTTCATGTCTGCTGTTGTATCTGTTGGACTGTGGCTGTGATTTCACGTGTGCTGTTCTCTCTGTTGGACTGTGACTGTGATTCTGTGTCCGCTGTTCTCTCTGTTGGACTGTGGCTGTGATTTTGTGTGATTTTGTCTGTTCTATCTGTTGGATTAATTTCTTTCTTTCTTTTTTTTTTTTTTTTGAGACAGAGCCTCAAGCTGTCACCCTGGATAGAGTGCTGGGGCATCCATAGCTCACAGCAACCTCCAATTCCTTGGCTCAAGCGAGTCTACTGCCTCCGTCTCCCATGTAGCTGGGACTACAGGCACCGGCCACAATGCCTGGCCATGTTGGACTAGTTTCTTTCCCTACTTTGCCTTATTGGATAAGGCATCGTATTTGGGGATTTCTTCACAGACACTTCCCCTCCTCATTAGTGCCTTAAATAATGGAAAATTGTTTCTCGAAGTTCTGAAGAAAAGTCAAGATCCCAGCAAGGATGGTCTCTGCCAAGGCCCCGGTCCCTTCTTGCCGGTGGCCATCATCTCCGTCTTTACCTGGTCTTTCCTCTGCTCCTGTCTGCTTCTGACTCTCCAAATCTCTTCCCCCTATAAAGACACAGCTTATATTGGATCATGGCCCATCCTGAAGACCTAGTTTTATCTTAATTATTCCTGCCAACACCCCATCTCCAAAAACAGCCATATTCTGAAGGGGTGGGGTTAGGATTTTGACATTTGAACCCCTGGGAGGCACAATTCAGCCCGTAACAGGTTGAGGACCACTGCTCTAGTCTATGAATTTGAGAGCACCAGGAGAGTCCATCCTCTGAAATTCCTGGCAAGCCACAAGTGTGCCCATCAGACCCAGCTCATCCGTGTTTCGACTCCCGGTCAACTGTTGTCTCCTTAGATCCTGCGCTCTCCAGTCCTGGCCCCACCTTTGGTTGTCTTCCCCCGGTTACCGAGGACTCCTCTTGTCAGGCCAGGCGGCTGATCTGCTTGATACATACGCAAGTGATCCAGGGAAAGAAAGTGAAAGTAATGGAAATATTTTTATTACGTATAAAGCTAAGTTTGTCTCTGTGTACCTAGCTTCCATCTACCTAGCACACACTACTTACCGACCATTATTAATCTCCCCCAAGCTACTTAACTACTGTATCAATTAGGACAGATGATGTTTATCAGTTGTTCTAAGCAAATATTAAATGATTTTGACTTTCTTAACTAACTTTCAAAGTGATGCTCGGCTTCTGTACTTGCTTGGGTATCACTCGCTTCCTTGGCTTTTTACCGTGACATCCAGTACAGGAAACGTGACAGCTGCAGAGGAAAGAAACAGCAGGTAAGATGTATCACTTCTGAAAACTTACATGGCGCGATGGCTCATGTGATGTGCTTCCCAGCAGGTTACGTACCCACTTCCCAGCTTTTCCTGACACTCTTACAAATCTTGTTTTTTCTCATAACCCCTTCTAACTCTATCATTCTGCTTTCATTCAGTTCTCCATATTCTTCCTCTCTTATTTCCTTTTTCTGAACATAATATTGACCAATACTTTAAGCTGCTTTGGCAATGATTTCCTGGAGGCACCGCTCAGATGGAAAATTCCCTTTTTCCCAGTAGAATTTAACTGAATTTGTTTGTTAATGCTAACTAGGTCACAATAAAGGCCAATCAATACCCAGTTAATCATTAAATATTAAGTAGCTGCATGTTTCAAAGAATGTAGCCCAACGTCTAACTCTTGGGAGCCTTGTCTCCCATAGCTCCCGAGTCTCTTCTTGAGCATGGCCATTTCTATCATAAACTCTCTCGTCTCTTTAATTTTACAAATTCTTACTCTTCCTTCCTGGGCATCCCCAAATTCTACATGTGTTTTCATGAAAAGCAATCTAGTTCTTATCTTAATCTTGGATCACGTGGGAACTGGCCACATCAAATGTTTCCTGGACGCGTTTACTAAGCCTCAGCCACATTCCTCCAGATGAATACTGCACTTGGCTTTTTTTTTTCTGCAGTTTTTTTTGGCCAGGGCCAGGCTTAAACCCGCCACCCCCCATTATATGGGGCCAACGCCCTACTCCTTGAGCCACAGGTGCCACCCTGCACTTGGCTTTTAAAGCATCTCTTCCTCCCACCATCACCCCGTGAAACTTTTCTTTTTTAAAAAAACTTTTTAAAATTTCGGACTAATAGGAAAGTACAGATATTTAGGTTACATTGTTTTCGTTTCTAAGGTAAAGTTCAAGTTGTAGTTGGGCACTTCAACAGGGGGTGTGCCGAACACCCTTATACCGTCCCATGCAAACTTTCCAACTGTCTCAAATATAATTCTAGAAAGTGTAATGTATAATATAATGCCAACAAAGACAAAGGGACAGGCCAGCCTCCCCACAGATGGAGGACTCCTATTGGAGCTGAGCATAGCAGGCACTTTTCTCATACATAAGGCCAAGGACATAAAATGAAAAATAAATGGTGGGTGCCTCCCCTGTAGGTAACTGCAAATCATAATGCAAAATCTTTGGCTTTCCCAAGGAAGTCTCTGAATATCTTTTAGGTTCTAGTCCACTTTTTCCAAAAGACATTTTAAAACCACACTTCCCACTTACAATAACACAACTCTGTAATTAAGTGATTTACTTAAAAGAGCTGTACCTTCACAAAAAAGTGGTTGCACCTATAAAGGAGTCTGGTTGAAGAATGTATTTCATGGTTATTATGACGTTATCATGGCCTCTGAGTGAGAAAAAGCGATTTAGTCTGGCACGTTCACCCAAAGACGCCATTCTACCTCTGTGCAGCCCCCGAACAAGGTGGGGTGAGCGCCTGCCGCCCCTCAGTGGAGGACAGCTGGAGTGCAGGCTCCTCAGGGCTGAGACTCACACGCAGTTCAAGGTGGGCATAATCCGCATTTCAGCAGTTCTCTCTGCAGCTGAGCTCTCTGGCAGCCTAAAATAAAACACTGTTTGAAAAGCCTTGCATGTCTTTTGGTTACTTATCTTTTGTTTTTGTTTTTTTTTTTTTTTGCAGTTTTTTGGCAGGGGCCAGGTTTTAACCTCTGGTATATGAGGCCGGCGCCCTATCCTTTGAGCCACAGGCGCTGCGCTGGTTGCTCATCTTTGTTATTGCTAAAATTAAAAAAGAAAAGAGAAAACAAACGAAATCTCCTTCTAGCCAATCAATTCAAAATAGGTTGTGTATTCAACGTGTGTCTAAGACGCCCCGCCCCACCTCAGTAATTGACTGCTACCTAACAAAACGCAAGGGCGAAAGCGTTCCAGAAAACATTTCACTTCACGTTGAGATGTTTTGTTGGAATTTATTAGACAAGGCTAAAGAGTTTCCTGTGTTATAACAAAGAACTGATACTTGCAGTTATAAATATCCCTAAATATCTTGAAATTTCTTCTTTAAGACAGGTGGACATGGGTTGCAATTTTTTTATTATATTGCATTTGCCATACGTTAGGTTAACAAAATTATTTAAAAGTTAGAAAACACCAAGGATTTTATTGCAGAGAGAAGAGTGGGAAAATTATAATTAATGTATATTGGACACATCTGTTTCCTGGTCAACAGGCTAGGTACTTTATATATTTCATCATTTAATCTTCCTAAAGACCTCATGACATAGAGGTCATGTGCCCACTTCACAGGTTAAGATAAATAAAGTCTTCAAGTTGTAATTCCGTGGATGCAGTATAGGAAATTTGGACTCTATTTTGTCAAGAAGGGGAATTATTGTGTTCCAGTCTCATTAAACAGGGATCTTCTAGGAGAAAGATAAAAATAAGAGAGAAAAGTAAATGTGCCTCCCATTATTATATATGATTTCACTTAGCCAAAGGAGGCAATTAATAAGAGATTTCTTATGCATTTGCTAGAAGCGAGTTGTGAACTCTGCATTTGGCCCTGACTTCAGAAACAGGTTAGAAGTGGCAGAGGAAAATAAAGTCTCATTATGTCTCAGTCACAGCGAGTCACTGATTCCAAGCTGTGTCCACAGTTCCCCACCAGCCATCTTCATTAGTCTTGATTCCAGATGCTCTTAGCAGTTTCAACATATTCAGTCAACTCTCAGAGGAGCAAAATTTTGCCAAGAGTTGTCCCTGGTTAGTAGAGGGAAGAGTCAGCACCAAGGCAGGCCCCCTAAACAGCAGTTTCTGAGATGTTTTCAGCAGTGATGGCCACATGGGTATGAATGAGTGCAAGGCTCCCTCTACGGACTGTTAGGAAAGGGTTGCAACTTAAATGCAAATGTTCATGCAACTTGGTTAAAAATAGTGCTTTCCTTGAATTGTGTATACCTTCATGTGAATAGTTGTGTCCAAGTATATATTTACTTCTGGAGTTTATTTTCATATGATTAAAAATGAAATTTAAACATCAGGTGATAACACTCGGTTATCATTATAGATATGTCACATAATAATATCTCAGGATACACAAAACAGGAAAATATATGTAAATGTATGTTTATATACGTACAAATATACTTATTTTTGTACACAATATACATGTCAGACTTTTAAGCATGTGTATACATAATAGGTGCGTATGTGTATCTTGAAGCCAGATGGCTGTAATTCCAGTGATGGAGAGAGAATACGAAATCAATTAACTTGGCACAATAGCCCAGGGGAAGGAAATAAACAGAAGTCACGGCTCCATGGGGGAAAAAAAAGAATATTTAAAAACTTCTGTTTAAAATAGAAAGGTGAGATGATCAATTAAGGTGTCGGAAGTTCAGGAAGTTAATTGAGACCCAGTTCACTAAGAGCTTTCAATGTCAAAGTAACACCTTAATTATAAACCTCATACAACTCTCATCTGTTTGATATCTGCTGCCAAGGACAAGCAGTGTATAATTGTGTTTCATCAAAATCTGCTAGTTTAGGAATCAGAGACGTATGTTATAGCTCAAAGCAAATTGCTGCCTATACACGGGACCAATCTGCCTTTTTGGTTTATGTTTGTGAATAGCCATTATTACCAGCAATGTGCCCTGTTTTGCTCTAGTTTTTTTTTTTTTTTAATTATTGCAAATAGGCACTTCAAATCAATGAAAAAGCAGCAAAGTCACACAGCGAGAGTATGGCATGAAGCCAAGCTGAAGACTCGGTTGCCATAACACAATCAGCCATCATCGTGCCAATGGCTATTATGCCTGACTTAAACTAACATTTTGATTTTCAAGTGAATAAATTGGCTTTTTAAAAATTAACTTTAATGAAGTAAAAGCTCCATGGAATCAACTTCACTGATTTTGAATGCTCAATAAGTTTTAACAATGTATACATCTGTGGAACGCCTATATATGTATAGGTGTATGTGTGTGTAGAGATGCACAAATTCTACATCTGTGGACATATTAGCACACACAGGACACACACACACACACAAGTGTGAACTGTACTTACACTATATGTAGAAATTGCGTCCGTGTTTGGTTGTGTAGTGATAGTGGGACTCTAGTTTTCAAGAGACATTTTGATGTAGCAAGAAATACATTCAATCTGAAATCAGAAAAATTACCCTTTGCATCTGAGGGGCCAGTCACTCTCACACACTTTGCACCCCTTCCGGAATGAGGTGGAAACTAAGGGAGGATGGAGACAGGGGGCCGCAGGTGTCTTGTGCGAGTTTGAGAACCAGCTGTGTCCACCTTCTCCTAAGTCTTCATTCAAGGACTTTGCTGGCCGCAGCAGAAAGAAGCTTAGATGGGGTTACTTACATCACAGGAATCTACAGATGCCATAAATCTGTTAAAACATTTCTTCGGAGTGGCATGTTAGTTGTTAAACATTTACTAGCATGCCCCATTAAGCGATGAAAATATTACTATTCCTAACACGGTGTGGGTGAACTGCACTTCCCAATGCTGCGGTTTGGATGCAGAGTCCTGTTCTTCTCCAGGCAGCCCCGGGCAAGGCGCCCATCCCTGGAGTGCCTGGCCTTTTGGATGAATTCATCACACAAGCAAGAGCTTTAAAAGCTCATGTTTTAAACAGGCCGGCTCCAAAGAAGAAATAAGAGGGGGTCTCGGCTACACGTACCCTGTCCTTGCTTCTGCCCCCACCAGGCGGATTTGTGACTTGTCTCCCCAGGGAGAAAGGCACAAACAGGAGAAGGAGGCTTACACTGAGGAGTCCCCTTTGCTTTGAAGAAACTCAAATGTGGGGGAGAATCCTCCCCTCCCTCAATGCACCCCGACCCTGGATCTAGGCCAGTTCTGTTTCTCAATAATTCTTGGGCCCATCATTAATGCTTTTGTAAAAGTAGCTTCCATCTCTTTAAACGAATTTTTAAAAATAGCCTCAGATAATTTCAAAGGGCCTTCTGAAGTCACATCTCTATTATTTACAGTCCTGGGCCTCTATCTCTGTCATGTGCTGCCACAAAAGCTTGGGTTCTATTTTGGTGCATTAATGAATTCTGAAGAACTGATCCTTTTCACTCTGTGACCCCACTTTTCATCGGGTCATTTCTGAAAGCTTTTAACAGAGGGCAAATGGGAAGAGCACGCTGGCCTTCTGCGTGAGACCAAAGTCAGGGTGAATAAATCAGCTGTTACCCTGAAACATATGCAGAATGGATCCATTCCGCCTGACCATCCACAGCTGAAGGGGAGCCCTCGTTTCTCTTCTTCCTTGGTGTTTGGAAATATTTGCCTTTTCACCTAAAGCAGTGGTTCTCAACCTTAATGCTGCAATGTATTTTCATTGTTAAAAAGGGAGTCGTGACCCACAGGTTGAGAACCGCTGACCTAAAGGACCCTCTAGTTGCAGGGTCCTATAGATTTGATATTATTTAGTGATTGGTAAGAAGACCAGAGACCCTTGGGCATGTGAGTGTCCTTGTCTGTGCTTGTACTTCTCATGGTTCTCTAATACAGCTTGTTTGTCATCAATTCGTGAGTTCCTTAAGGCAGGTGTTGTGTTCGTTAACTGTGTCCTTAATGGCCAGTGGAGTGCTTGGGATGGGGAGAGTTTGCAGGGTTTACTAGAGGACTCAGGAAATGCGTGCTCAGTCAAAAACATTATGAAGCATTCGCCTAACTTGTGGTCTACCAGTGGTTCTCAACGTGTAGGTTGCGACCCACGGGAACTGTGTTAAAGGGCTGTGGCCTTAGAAAGGTTAAGAACCACTGGCTAAACTGTCAATGTCTACATGTCTCAAGACCAAGCCTCAGAGTCCCCATACCTGGGTATCCACGGGCTCCAGATGGGAAATCTAACAACCTGAAACCAATTGTCTGAATCTATTTTGGGCTGTTATCCCAGGATACCCAAGACTGGGTAGTTTATAGAGAAAAGAGACATACTTGGCTCATGAGTCTGGTGGCTGGACAGGCTGAGATTGAAATAAATCTCACACACTGTTCTGTGCAAAAAAGAGCATGTGGCAGGAGAGGGAGCGAAGGAAGAAACCTAGGAAGTTAGACTCTTCTTAACTACCTGCTCTTTGAGAAATAATCCATCCCAGAGAGAATGAGAACTCAGCGCCCCCTGCTGGGCACCAGCCTACGCATGTGGGGCTCAGACCCATCAGGGGGCTTCAGGACCCTGCAGCTGTTCAGGAGCCCTGCTCTAATTCACTCAGCACAACTGGCAAGTTCAGCCAAGTCCAGGGGAAAGTGAAGTGCGGGAGGTGGGTGTAAAGCAGACAGCACCAGTGCAGCAGAAAAGGAGGACACTTTATTTATAGTAAAGCATAGAGGAGCCCAGGCTTTTCCGGAGAGACTGGAAAGGGTCCCCTTTGTGAGTTGGAGGAGGTGCCATGCTCAGGAAGTGCACACGTGTGGACATCTCATCCCAGCACCCCCACCGCGATGATTATGTATAAAGCTTGTCATTGGCCCCTGAGACTCTTAAACTTCCTTGTCCACTTCTCATTGGTCACAGGTGACCTCAGCTGCCACGTGTGCCCATTTTCCTTCTTTTTAGCCATAATTGCTACCTGGTATTTTCATGACAATTATATGTTGGTGTCTAGCATTCTTGTGATGTCTGTGACCCTTGCTGTCCTGGAACTGTGACCCTTCCTCCACTTTGTGTTACAAACTGGAAGCTGCCTCTGGGGGGACAGGACATGCCCAGCCACCTGAGTCACACGGTCCCGGGACTCATTGTTTCAGGGCCCCTTTTAACTTCTTTATCCAGGAGCCCAGACTTTTTCTCTACTTCCCTGTAGTCCTTTTCTGTCTCTAATCAACCCCCATGACCCAAACACCTCCTACAAGGCCCCACTTCCCACACTGTCCCTGGGGATCAATCTTTCAAAACATATTTTGACAGAAGAAAACCAAAACACAACCTCAATGAAAACAGCAGCCGTTGTGTGTTTTAATCAAAGATAACCCAGCCCTTTGATCTCGACTCATTTCCCTGTTAACAGTATACCACCATGTGTCCTATTAGCAGAATTACTTTTGACATCAAGACAAAACTGGAACTCAAATGAGTATGACTGCAAAAAAAATGGATGTGGAAGTCATTTTGTTTGATCATCTGAAGCACCAGATCAGGAGAGAAAATCTCGCTGCAGGGAGAAGGACGTCCTTACGGGGAAGTGTTGCTATCAAGTGGGAGTAACAGGCCAGCACGTGACTTATAAAACCAAGTTTTAATTAGGAAAAGAAAGCCAGCCACCTTGGATTGGTGATGCTTCCATTACTCTAATGTTCTTTTAGAAGCATTGTTAAATCAAAAAATGAAAAAAAATTGCAAAATAGATATTTGTAATGCCCTGTCAATGTTCAAATGTGCGTGTGTGGGGTGGGCTATGCAGATAGCTCATGTAAAAGAAAAAAAATTGCGTTTATCACGTTATAAAGAGCAAGACGTTTTATTCAGGCTGTTGTAGTAGGAGAGATGGATTTCAGAATAAACTAGACTCAACTCCACTGACACAAAAGACAGAAGAAAGTCGGTGGGATTCAGAAAGGGTGTTCACTAACTGGAGCTGACTGGGGTCTGACCTGGCTCCATCGCCGGGATTGGAAGGTGGGTGTTGTCATAGTTGTCATGCTGGTGGGAGTCTGATGGGCCCTACAGGGGTGGAGGGAGAGTGAGGATGAAAGGAGATGTTTACGTGGAAAGTTTTGCAGTTCTCTTTAACAAGGACGACAATTAAAGATTTTTATACACATTTTCTAAAGAAAAAAATAGTTGCCACATGAAACTATAAAAATACTAGAAGAAAGTGCAGGGAAAACTCTTGAAGGAATTGGCTTGGGTCAATATTTTATGAGGAGGCCTCCCTGGGCAATTGAAGCACCATGAAAAATACACTACTGGAAAGTATTAATACTTTGCATGAAAGAGTTAGTACTTTGCATGAAATATCTTATAACAGTGAAATTGCTTTCTCTTTTGTCTTGTGATTTTTTTGAGGTGAAATTTAAGTTTTTGTGTGAGTAGTACTATTATACCCATCTTGAGTGTCTTCCTTGTACTGTATCACATCATACCTTTGTTTAATTCGTAATAAACTGTTCACTTGTTAAAAAAAAAAAATTGCAAAAATCTAAAGTTAACTACCAGGACTTGGGAGAGGCCTAAGCATATGAAGGATACCAAAACTAAGCTTCGTTGTGTCAAAGTAAATGAACCTCTGCATATAAGTCAAAATTGTGAGGACTTTTCCTAAAAGAAATACAAATATTGTGAAAATCTATTCTTCCTATAAGAAAAGAATTTCAGAACTCTGGATAGAGAAGGGATGAGAATATTAAAAATAATTTATAAAGTCAAAAAATATATAATAAGTGGTTATGTAATGTTTATATTAGATTACTTGTATCTGTTGACTAAGTATATTTTAAAAATGAGTTATTTTTAATTAAAAAAGTATTCATTTCAATTTTAATGTCATACTATGAAGGTACCGAGGATTCAGATTTAGGATGTCTTGTACTGAGGGGATATAGATATTGAAAGCCAAACAAGTAAATTTTTAGGTTGTAAATTTTTCTTTTTTTTTTTAAACAAGTGAACAGTTTATTAAGAATTAAACAAAGGTATGATGTGATATAGTACAAGCAAGAGACTCAAGATAGGTATAATAGTACTACTCACACAAAAACTTAAATTTCACCTCAAAAAAAAATCACAAAACAAAAGAGAAAGCAATTTCACTGTTATAAGATAAGATACTTCATGCAAAGTATTAACTCTGCCCCCCAAAGCCCAACCTCCCAACAAACAAAAAGCTATCTGGGAATACTGCTATACCAACATATTAACCACAGTATAATCATTCATAGGAAAACAGTAATTAGGCAATGAATTGAATTAAATAACAAAGTTCAAACCATTCAAACCTGGCACAAAAATAGGGACTTAGATATTTGGAATCGTATAGAAAACCTGGAAATGAAACCAACAACTTATAGCTGTCTAATCTTTGATAAACCAAACAAGAGTGTTCCCTTGGCGAAAGACTCCCTATTCAATAAATGGTGCTGGGAGAATTGGATATCCGTATGTAAAAAACTGAAACTGGATGTGCACCTTTCTCCCCTTACAAAGATTGATTCAAGATGGATAAAGGATTTAAATTTAAGGCATGAGACGATAAAAATCCTCAAAGAAAGAATTGGAAAAACATTGGAAGATATTGGCCTGGGGAAAGACTTTATGAGGAAGACTGCCATGGCAATAG